>PVKS010048896.1:0-12203 GCA_004027875.1 Aplodontia rufa | reverse complement strand
CTGGGGTGAACCTCCAGTCAGAAGCAGCCTGCCCCAGCCACACCCCCTCAGAGCTCAGTGGCCAGCTCCTCACACCGCTCAGCCAATCCCCGGCCCGAAGAATGGGAACCTGGGAGGAGTGAGCCAATCAGGTCCTGCCGTCTGGGGCTGGGGAGAGGCCGGGGTGAAGGCTGTTGCTAGTGCCTATCTCTGGGTAGTTGCAAGATGTTTAGATTTTATTTTCTTCTTTTTGAGAATTGCTTAAATGTTTTATACTAAATTTTAGGTAGAATCTGACTTCGGCAGCACCATCTTGAAACATGGTCACCTCCAACCTAAATGTCCCTAAACCCCACCTACCTGTCCCTACCTCTCCCATAGTCCTCAATCCTGCAAAGGATCCCTAAACCCTCCCATCATCCTAAGAAAGGACTCTTCCCAGACAACTCCCCAGCACTGGCCTAATCCGCTCCTCCCCACTCTCCCTATGTCCACCCCAGACTCTAAGCGGAATGGAGTCCCAGCCTCCACTGGGCCCCCTCAGCCTCCACTGGGCACCCTCCGCAAGTTTCTCCCCAAACAACCTGTGTCTCTGTGAGTCGCTCTTTGTCCTTTACTTCCTTACAATAAACACCAGCTTTTCTTTTAATAATGCAACAGGAATGAGACAGAGATAGAAAGATAGAGGGGGTGCGGGCGCGCTCTTCAGCAACTGGAACATCCCGAAGAGCGGGCAGTGCTTTAGGTGCAGCCGGGAAAATAATTGCTGAATTTGCAGCTCTCTCCCTGGCAGACTGACAGAGGAAATCTCAAAACGACAGCAGGACGGATTGAGGGGGAATTTGAGCCTGTGGAATTGGAAGCCCCTCCAGGGAAAATGAGCCCCCTTGGAGGGGTGGGGTAGGGCAGGCGGGGTGAGTCCAAAGGCAAGGTCAGTAGTGAAGATGACACAGGCGTCACTCGCCCGCTGGCTGCGCCTCTTGCATACAGCTCGTTGCTCCTCCCATCTGGAAGGGGCCATGCAGATTCCCATTCTCCAGAGCAGGAAGCAGAGGTGAAGCCATTTGCCCCAAGATCCTGCAGCCAGCTAGCTGGTGACCCACTCTCCACAGAGTTGCTCTAGGGTCCGCAGCTGTTAGGTGCACATGGGCCACACCACCAAAGGAAGTTGGCTCAAAGTCAAGGCTCCTGATTTGTCCCAATGGGAGGACTCAAAAATGCCACTCACCTCTGACAAGCTGATGGCCTCTGTCCAGCACACACACTCAGGAAGCCTGGCCGAGGCCCTGCACCCCAATCTAGTGTGCTCTCTCCCTCTGGAGCAGAGAGCTCAGCAGGGTGGAGACGCCTCTCTAGATCCGCACTCACCAGCAGACCCTTCTGGAAGGATGATGCGAGTGTTCCCTATCCGTGCTGACAAAAGGCTGGCACAGCGCTTCAAAGTGGCTAGTTTGAGGATCTAAGATTTTCTTTTTTTCTCTTCTTTTTTGATACTGAGGGAACCCAGAGACACTTTAGCACTGAGCTACATCACCAGTCCTTTTTATTATTATTATTTTATTTTAAGACAGCTTGTCCTGGGCTGGAGCGGTGGCTTGGCAGTTACAGCGCTTGACCAGCATGCACAAAGCCCAGCACCACGTTCTACACAACTAAGTGTTGGAGTAACGAAAGCCACGTGAAAAACTAAATAAAAATTGATTCTCCCTCTCTCTCTCACTGTCCTTCTCTCTTTAAAAAAAAAAAAAAAAAGACATCATGCCCCTAAGTTCCAGAGCATCTTGCTAAGTTGTTGAGGCTGCCTGAAATTTCTGATCCTCCTGCCTCAGCCTCCCCAGTCCCTGTGCCACCACACCCAGCACTAATTTTTTTTAAGACAAGAAGTTTATTTGAGCCTCTTGGTTTCAGAGGTGCCAGCTCTAATTTTTAAAGCATTTTAAAATATATATTTAAATACATTAAGTATGGGCTGGAGCAATGGCTTAGTGGTTATGGCGCCTGCCAGGCATGGGCAAGGACCCAGGTTTGATCCCCAGCACCACGTACACAATGAAGTGCTGGAGCAACGAAAGCCACATGAAAAACTAAATAAAACTGACTCTCTCATGGCTGGAGCAGTGGCTCGGCAGTTACGGTGCTTGCCTGGCATGCACCAGTATGAGGGTTCAAACCCCAGCAACTCTCTTTAAAAAAAATTGATTCTCTCTCTTACTGACCCTCACTAAAAAATAAAATGAAATAAAATAAAATGTATATGTTACTTAATGTATTTTTGAGATATTCTACTTATTTATTTATAGAGAGAGGGACAGAGAGAGAGAGAGAGAGAGAGAATCAGTTTTATTTAGTTTTTCACATGGTTTTCGTTGCTCCAGCACTTCGTTGTGTAGGTGGTCCTGGGGTTTGAACCCACATCCTTGCACATGCCAGGCAAGCACCCTAACCACTGAGCCACCGCTCCAGCCCTAACATATACATTTTAAATAGCTATTTAAATTTATTAGTGTTCTAAGTAGCTATTTAAATTTATATTTAATATCAATAATATTTATATTTATGCTTAAATAGCCAATGCAGCCAATGGCTACAGTCTTAGCACAGCCCTGGACCTCCTACCACCCAACCTCTGTCTCAACAGAGCTCAGAACCAGACAACTGAGCCCTCCTGCTTCCTAGCCTCATGTGCTCCCTTCCCCTCACCCAGGATTCTGCAGCTACCACAGGGCACCTCCACTGCAGCTGTTCCAGCCTCCTCTCTGGGTTGTTTACACTCCTCACCCCACCCCAGCCATTTCTACACCTAGCCCAGGTCTCAGCTGAGATATCCCCTCCTCCAGGAAGCCCTCCCTGGCCCTCCCTGCTCTCCTGGGCACCTGGGCTATTCCAACTCACCCTGAATCATTCTGGATCATGGGTGTCTGGGGTCTGCCATAGAACTGTGAGCCCCACTGGGGAACGAGGCAAGCAGGACCCATCTCAACAACTGTGTCACCGGCACCACCCAGCACAGGGCTGGGCCCGGGAATGTGTGCTAAGGGAAGCACTTTAGTTGCCGGCTGGGGTGTGTACCGGGTCTGTGGCAGGGGGGTTGCTTGAGCAGAGCCTGCTGTGACTGTGACTGCAGCCACTGCTGTTGCTACAGCTACTCTGAGTGGGAAGAGGTTGCAGGGGGCCGGGGAGGAGTCCCGGGAAGTTTCCCAGTCACCCTGGAAAACTGGTTGAACCAGAGTCTGTGCCTCCATCTCAGGGCACGCAGGTGGAGCTCAGGAGCCGGTGGAACAGGGGGTGCTGGGGCTGGGCCAGCCTCACCTGTGTCTCTGGCACCCCCAGGAATCCCCACACAGCCAGCCCACTTCAGGCAGCCGGGACCCAGCCTTCTGGCCCCCTCGGTGTCCAGCCTGTGGCCCTTTGGCATCTCCACTGGACATCAAGATGGAGATTCTCATGGGGACCCAGGGCTTCTCAACAGGCCTCCTGCTCTCAGGTAAGGAGGACACCAACGCCTGAAGGGAGAAGGTGGGCTCTAGCCTGGGGGCTGAGTTTCCCTCTTCGAAGGAAGGGATGATTAATGGGGAAGATGAAATTATTAGAGCAAGGTGAGGGATGGACGGTAAAACCACACATCCATTCCCATTTTACCTATGGAATGTTCTGGAACCATGAGGGCAGAAATTTACTTGTGTTTGATTCTCTGCTGTATCCCTAGTGATAAAAAAAAATACTAAGGAATTTTAAACATATCATATAGAGTTGCTATGGTAGCCTACAAATACACATATATTTTTATGTGTATATATATTATGTGTGTGTGATTGTGTGTGTGTGTGTGTGTGTGTGTGTGTGTGGTGTTATATCTATAAGTATTGGTTGAATAAATGAATTCAGTGAGTCCAGGAGTTTAGGAGCAGGCCACACAGTATCCCAAGGCAGAAAGCCGCTCTGGGTTAATGGGATGGCAGATCTGTGGCATCTGTGCCTGGGTTCCCCCTTCTGTGCCCAGGGCAGACATCACTAATCGATCCCAGCTCTGTTCCCAATGCACGAAGCCCAGTGCTTGCTCCCAGTGAGGATCTATGTGAAGGTGAATGACGTGGTACAACACTCCCAGTCTCAGGTCTCCCCCGTAACTCTCAACAGCCTCAATCCTGGCCTTCTGGCTGCCCCAAGGCTCCCAAGCAGCCCTCCGTATCCAAAAGATTCCAGAACAGCCTCAAAGGAACCAGGACCTTCTCCTGTCCGTGCAGGGTGTCCCAGACAGCTTCCAGGACTTCAGCTGGTACCTGGGGGAGGAGACGTACGGAGGCACAATGCTTTTCACCTATATCCCTGGGCTACAACGGCCCCAGAGGGATGGCAACGCCATGAGACAGCGTGACATCGTGGGCTTCCCCAACGGTTCCATGGTTCTGCGTCACGCCCTGCCCTCAGACAGTGGCACCTACCAAGTGGCCATCACCATCAACCCTGCCTGGACCATGAGGGCCGCAACCAAGGTCCAGGTGGCTGGTGAGTGCTGGGGAGCAGGGCGGGAAGTGGGAAAGCCTCCACACACCAAGCCCCAGACAAACACCATTTCCTTCCATTCTCTTGTTCATCCATGCAACACACATTGAGCACCTACTGTGTGCCAGGCCTTCAAATGCATTAACTACAAAAGCACCTAGAGAATGTCTACCTCGTGCCAGACCCCAAAGAATGCACCTTGGCTTGGACTCCTCACATGCATTAGTTAATCAGATCTTGATTGAGCACCTACTGCGTGCCTGGTTCTGAGGATGCACACCCTCACTCAATCTGCTCCTACAGCAAGTGCATCCCCTCCTGGCAAAGTGCTAGGGACATGTGGGGACTATAGCAACGGCTAATACTTCTTCCTTTTATTTTTTTTAAAAGAGAGAGGGAGAGAGAGAGAAATTGGGAGAGTCAATTTTATTTAGTTTTTCATGTGGGCTTCGTTGCTGAGACTCCGTTGTGTACGTGGTGCTGGGGTTCGAACTCGTGAACTTGTGCATGCCAGGCAAGCACCATAACCACCAAGCCACTGCTCCAGCCCCTTCCTTCTTTTTTTTTTTTAAAGAGAGAGAGATAGACAGTGAGAGAGAGAGAGAGAGAGAGAGACAATCAATTTTGTTTGGTTTTCATGTGGCTTTTGTTGCTCTGACACTTCATTGTGTACATGGTGCTGGGGTTCAAACCTGGGTCCTCATGCATGCCAGGCAAGCGCAATAACTGCTGAGCCACCGCTCCAGCCCCAAACTCTCTCTGTAATTAAAAAAAAAAAAATCCGTATGTTGAACTCCTACCTGCAAGGTGATGGTGTCAAACGTGAGGCCTTTGCATGATTGCCACCATCGTTCTGTGACGCTGGGGTTGGAACCCAGGACCTCGGAGGAGCTAGGCAAGTGCTGTACCACTGAGCTACACCCCCAGACCAAAAGGTGGGGCCACCGGGAGGTGATTAAATCAGAAGGTGCAGCGCTTGCGAATGAGATCAGTGCCCTTCTGTCGTGTGAGGACACCGTAAAAAGACGGCCATCTGCAGCCTAGAAGGGGACCGTCAACGGGCACCATGATAACAGACTCCAGCCGCCAGAACTGGGAGAAATCGCTCTCCAGGGCACCTGGTTGATGGTGTTGATACAGCAGCTTCAGCAGACAGAGACGGGAGGGAGCCGCGCAGGTCTCCGGGGACGGAGTTCCTGGCTGAGGGAGCAGCGGGTGTAGTCGGAGCCAGGACAGCAGGGTGCAGTGGCTCCAAGGTGGTGAGCCAGGAGCCACTGCAGGCAAAGCATGCGGGGCACAGGAGCCAGACTCCCAGGCCATGGGGAGAATTTGCTGAGAAGCCACCAGAGGGACTTGAACAGGGACGGATGTGATCGTCATGGCGTGACCCGCCCATTTTGTGCGGTGCAGTTGGTCCTGTGCTTTGCTCAGGAGGGAACTGAGATGAAGGTGGTTTCAGACATTCCTGGACCACCAGCTCAGCCATCAGGGCTGGAACTCAAATGTGCCGGGTGCTGCTGCCTCCCACCCGCGAAGTTACTCACTCCGTCAGCAAAGTCTCCCCAACAGCCTCCTCGGTGCCCAGCCTGGGCCGGACAAGGCTAAGTCTCAGCAGTGACTGAGACAGCCCCGGCCCTGCACTCCCAGGGCTCCCAGCCCAGTAGGGAATACAGAAGTGACAAAATCCTAGCATATAAAAAGCAGCACATCCTGAACAGGGACAGGCACCCGGAAAAGCATGCTGGGATTATGGGTTGGGAACAGGGGCTCCGTGAAGGGATCCGGGAGGCTCAACAGA
Source organism: Aplodontia rufa (assembly GCA_004027875.1). Lineage (NCBI taxonomy): Eukaryota > Metazoa > Chordata > Mammalia > Rodentia > Aplodontiidae > Aplodontia > Aplodontia rufa. Next base: position 5,923 of record PVKS010048896.1, on the reverse strand, counting down.
TACTGGAGGTTCTAGGTGGCGAGAGCTGGGGGAGGTGTTCGGGCAGAAGGCTCAGCCTATGCAAAGGCCCTGAGCTTCGCTGCAGGAGCCCAGCACGGCCAGCCAAGGGGCATCCCGGGAAGCCAACATCGCAGGTGGCTCTTGCGGGTCCTTCTGGCTGGGGAGACCTGGGTCGCAGGACAGTTGCTGACTGTAAAGGAAGCTGGGAAGGCAGCCTCCAGCAGGGTTCAGAGCGTGGAAGATGACACCGGCAGCCAGGAAAGGCGCACAGCTGCCCCTGGGTTACAGATAAGGAACCTGGAGCTTAGAGAGGGGAAGTTGGTTTCCCAAGGTCCCACAACCAGCAAGTGGCAGAAACTGGGCTCAGGCGCAGGGGGCACTCAAGGTCATTTCAGCTTGTGCTTGTTGAGCCGAGGCTGTTAAAAGCAGGGCTCCTTTTTCTGAGCGTGCACTCGGCACTTCGTGAAGAGTCCTCCTCTGCATTCTGCAGCCACAGCATGGTGAGACCATTTTACACACGGGGAAACCAAGGCACAGAGGGTCTGAGTAACCAGCCTGAGTCCCCCAGAACAGGAGAACAGAAGGTGCAGGATTTGCACCCAGGCTGGCTGGCCCTGGAGCCCACGTGCGGAACTTGACTTCCTTCTGCCTTGCCATTGGCGCCAACATCCAGGACTAGTTAAGGAGGCTTGGGTCTAATTCCTACCAGCAATGTCACCGTTAGTCATCAGGCCAGACCCCTCAGGACCTCCATTTCCATGTCTGTAAAATGGGGTGAATCCCCTTCCTTCCCCCCTGGCTTAGCTAGAAGGACCTGACTCAGCACCTCTCCCCACAGCTGCTGCTGTTTCAGGACCAATCAAGCACTGAGAGCCAACCCTGTTATTTATTCAGAGCTATAAATAGCAAGGGGGTCAGCCACCTCCCTGGAGGCTTGGCAGACAGTGAGAAAGCTTTAAAGTGGAAGAAAGAGAGACCTCCGGTGTGCCCTGCTGGGGGCTGTGGGCACAGGGAAGCTGCGGGTGGCCAAGCCAGAAGTGAGGGATCGATCCTGTGGGGTGGGCTAGGGTGCAAGCTTTCGTTGGTCCTAAGTTGGATGCAGGGGCAAAAGTTAGGAAAGCCGGCAGTTATTAATCACCTTCTGATCGTTTGGGGCCGATTGTTCCAGAATCTATTGTTCAGATTTCTGGATTGCCATTAGAGATAGCAAGCCCGTGTCCTGCAGGACAGACTTAGAGCCGGACGGGCTGCCCGCTGCAGCGGTGATGAGAGCTCTATTTTTATAATTGGTCTGGCCATCATGCATTTGCATATTCAGTCTCTCGAATGTGACTGGATAAGACAGTTTCGCATCGAAGATCAGCATGCATAGATCTGATGGTCCACAGAGGAAGACACAACTGATCTTGCTAGCAGAGTTGAGTGTGGATGGTCCCAGAGAGCAGCAAGAGAAAATCCCAAGGGAAGGACTTGAATCCAGAAGAAGAAACAACGTGGGGCTCTGTCCAGTTACTTACTACAGAACTAGTGGTGCCACCTGTCATCCCAGGGGCTCCGGAGGCTGAGGCAGGAGGACCACAAGTTCAAAGCCAGCCTCAGCAACTTAGCAAGACCCTAAGCAACTTAGTAAGACCCTGTCTCAAAATAAAAAATAAAAAGGGCTGGGGATGTGGCTCAGCACCTGTCTGAATCCAATATGACGGGTACATAAAGTGGGGAGGGAAGTCAGAGACAGACAGCCACGCACACCAGAACCACTTTCGAAGGAAGACGGAATGAAGGATCACCAAACAGCGCCAGGCAATCGCCAGAAGATGAGAGAAAGTCCTGGAAAAGATTGCCCCTCCCTGCCTTAAAGGAACCAGCCTTGGGGCTGAAGCTGTGGCTCCACTGGGTTGCCGTGCCTGCCTGGCATGCTTGAGGTCACAGGTTCGAACCCCAGCACCACGTACACAAGGAAGTGTCAGAGCAACGAAAGCCACAGGAAAAACTAAGCAAAATTGATGCTCTCTTTCTCTCTCTCACTGACCCTCTCTCTCATAAAGAAATAAATAAAGGAACCAGCCTTGCTGACAGCTGAGCTTGGGTTTCGAGGCTCAGAACCCGGAGACAGCCGTTTCTGTTTTGAGGCCACCCAGTTTGTGGTGCAGTTGACCCTCAGTATCTGCAGAGGATCAGCCCTAGGATCCCCAGAGATACCGAAGTCTGCAGATGCTCAAACCCCTTACATAAAAGGGCAGAGACCCTGTACTCATCTTCCCACGTACTTTTCTTCTTTTCTGTTTTCTGTATGAAATCCAGGGGCCTTCTACAACTGCGCTACACCCCCAGCCATCTTCATTGTTCATTTTGAGACATGTTCTCACTAAGTTTCTTTTCTTTCTTTTTTTTTTTTTTAAAGAGAGAGGGACAGTGAGAAAGAGAGAAACAATTTTTATTTAGGTTTTCATGTGGACTTGGTTGCTCTGAGATTTTGTTGTGTACGTGGTGCTGGGATTTGAACTCATGTACTCACGCATGCCAGCCAAGTGCTGTAACCACAGAGCCACTGCTCCAGCCCTCTTACTTAAGTTTCTAAGACTGGCCTCAAACATGCGATCCTCCTGCCCCAGTCTCCCAAGTCCCTGCACCCAGCTCCTCCTGTATACTTTTTTTTGGTACTGGAAATTGAACCCAGGGCTGCTTAACCACTGAGTCACATCCCCAGCCCTTTTATTTTTCTTTTGAGACAGGGCCTCACTAGGTTGCTGAGGCTGGCCTCAAACATGTGATACTCCTGCCTCTGCCTCCCATGTCACTGGGATTATAGGTGAGCACCACCATGCCCTACTTCTGTGTATGTTATTATTTTGGGGTCTTTTTTTAATAGAGAGGGACAGTGAGAGAAAGAATCAACTTTATTTAGTTTTTCATTTGATTTTCATTTGTCTGACACTTCATCATACACTTGGTGCTGGGATTTGTTTTTTGTTTTTGTTTTTGTTTTTTTAAAGAGAGAAGGACGGTGAGAGAGAATCAATTCTTACTCAGTTTTCCACATGGCTTTTATTGCTCTGACAGTTGTGTGCGTGGGTTGCTGGGGTTCGAACCCGCGTACTTATGCATGCTGGGCAAGCGCCGAAACCGCTGAGCCACCGCTCCAGCCCCTCCTGTACAGTACACTTTAAATCTTCTCTAGACTACATATAACACCTGATGTGATGGAAGCACTGAGTGGATTTTAGCTGCATGCACTGTATTGTTTAAGGAATTGGCAGAAAGGGAAAGTCAGTAGCGTCCAATCGGACACTTTTCTCCCAAAAGTGATTTCAATCTAAGGTTGACTGAATCCACGGATTCAGAATCCGTGACAAGGAGCCCTGAGAGCTGAGGCAGCCCTAGCAAGCAAAGACCAGGAGTGGCCTCCAAATTCGACTGTTCCCAAGGAGCTCTCTGCTGCAGAGGGCACTGCTGTGGCCTTGGGAGGAGTCACTCCCCTGTCCCTCCATCAGAATCCAGCAGGTGCGGCTGATGCCCACACCAGCATGCACTTGGAAAGTGAATCCTGAGCCCTGCCTCGTTCGGCAGAGGCCTGCCCAAAATAAAGACAGCCATCCTTCCATGCCTTGACTACTGTGCTTGCCAAGGAGACCACACGCCCCGCTGCCAACACCGAAATTTTAAATTTCACATGCAAAATTCTCTTGAGAAACAGACGCGGTGGCATTGGAAGGGCATCCCCCACTGCAGCTGTGAGCTGGAGCCAAGGAGTGGCACCCTCTTCCTGTGGGGCATGAGCTCCCAGGAAACCCCCTGTCCCCGCCAGGCTGCTGCCCTCGTTAGTTTATCCAATTTAGTCACCCAGCGGCCTGTAAGGATGCACTCTTTTATTTGGGTTTTATAGAGGAAGAAACTGAGGTTCAGAGAAGGCCTCAGCTTACCAGTAGCAGCGTCTTCCAGACGCCCTTATTTGTGGGCTTTCTGTCTTAATTAATTCAATGACTTAGCCGTTGTTGGAGAAAAATTAAAGCAAATTAAAATAACAGTGATCACAATGCAGGTTGGGTGTCTCTTATCTGAAATGCTTCAGACCAGAAGCATTTGGCTTGGGGATATTTTCAGATTCTGGAAGATTCACCTAAATGTGATTAGATGTCTTGAGGAGGGCACCTGAGTGTAAACAGGAAGTGCGTTAAGGCTTCACATGCCCCTTCTGCATGCAGCCTGGGACTCATTTTGTACTATGTTTGCGTGGAATTTTCCACTTCCGTCATGCCCAATCCGACAGCCTCCAGGTTGGCAGCATTTGGGGGTCGGATTTTCGGATTGGGGATATTCAATCTGTGATGGTCACTAAAGAGCTGCCGGCACTCAGGCGCTAGGTAAGGGCTTTGCATTGTCCGGTGAGGTAGGAACTGTCTTCAGCCCATAGGCTAAGGGCCAGGGCAGGCCCATCCTGGAGGGTGGCCCTGGAGGGAGAGCACTGGTGTCATAGAAAGACTGGGCAATGGGGCATGGTGACCTGATGTTGAGCTGGGGTGGGAAATGACAGCTTCCTGCGTTAGCAGCTGGGCCCATGGCCTTGCAGGAGTCATTTGATTTTCTCTTCCTGTCTGGAGGATTCCACAAAGAGTATAAGGTACAAACACTGAAACCCAAATGTCCGTCCAGCCCCTCTCCGAATGCAGCCCTCTGTGCCTCAGTTTTTGCATCTGCAAAATGGGGCTAACATATGGCTGATCCCCTCTTCACAGTTAGACTTTAAAAGGGGTTTCAGCCAGCCATGGGAGGCTGAGGCAGGAGGATCACAGGTTCGAGGCCAACTCAGTAATTTATTGAGGAACTGAGCAATTTAGGAAGACCCTGTCTCAAAATAAAAAAATCAAAAGGGCAGGGAACGAGGCTCAGTGGTCAAGCACTCCTGGGTTCAATCCCCAGTACCTAGGAAATAAATACAAAAAATGAGTTTTACACACTTTGAACAGGAAAATGATTTGGGGAATGGACGAAACACACAGGTTTGAGTCAAAATGCTTATTAATTTGATTTCACAAATATATATTAAAATGACCCTAGTCCACTTGGAAACAAGTCAGCACCACTCAGTCGGAGCCTGAGATAGCTTATACCCACTTTCAGGGGCTTCGGAGACACAGACACCTCTTTTGGAACTACAGAGCGATCTTCAAGTGTTCGGAGGGCCTGGGTATGACCCCAGCACCATGAACCAGCAGGCAGGTCGTTCCACTTCTGTGTCTCAGTTTCCTTATCTGTAAAATGGCACTGATTACACTTATTGAATAAATGAGATAGTTAATCTCACTCCCCCTATTTCCCAGATGAAGAAACCAAGACACAGAAAGGTTGAGCAATTTGTCCTAGGTCACACAGCCAGCAGCGAGTTGAATCCCTGCATTCTGACCTCAGAATCAACCTGCTTAGCTGCCAGACGGGCTGGGGTGTGACGGCGACCAGCTTGAGATTAAAGCCGGGGAGGTCTCCACACTGGGCATCAGATGAGCGGGAGCGGGAGCCGGGGAGACTTCGTCTCTAACCGGGCAGGGCAGGTTTGAGAATCCCCCACAAACTGCAGCCCAGTGCTTCATCCTTTTAAAGCTGGAAGGGGCTGGGAATGTAGCTCAGTTAGTGGAGCCCTAGCCTGGCTTGCATCCCCAGCACTGCAAACAGAAATAAAGCCGAAGACACTGTGGAGAGGGGTGAGGCGGAGCCGGGTGGCGGGGTGGGCAGCTCTTGGAGACCGGTCTGAGGGGCAGGAAGTCCTAAGGAAGCGGAGACCTGCGGGGGCGGAGAGCAGAGAAGTCCTGCCTGGGACGCGCTGTTGCTGCGCCATCCCGACGACTGGACGACCAGGTCAAGGACGGGGGAGCTTTCCTGAGACATCACACGGTCCTCTCTCTCATCCCCAGAGACACAAAAGGAGATG
>PVKS010048895.1:0-12205 GCA_004027875.1 Aplodontia rufa | reverse complement strand
ATGTGAAAAACTAAATAAAGTTGTTTCTCTCTTTCTCTGTCTCTCTCACTGTCCCTCTCTCTTTAGGAAAAAAATAAAAAAAAAAGATTTCTTAAGAATCGTATCTATATCATAGGTAAAGATGTTAATTACTAACAATAATCTGATAACCAGAAAACTATGACCTTCTAAAATGCTGTAGAATAAAAAAAAAAAAAACACCCAAAAATAAGGGGGTCCAATCTAATTCTATGTGCTAGTCCAAGTATGTTTTCTTGAACTAAGTTTTGGTTTTCCTGCAACACCTGTATAGCTAGTCTAGCAAAGGAAAAATGGCATCTCTAAAAAAAGGTAGGCAGCACTACTGCTGTCTAAATTATTTACTGTCTTCAAACACAACTGGTTTCCTTAGAAATGGCTGTGACACCCCCCCCCCCCACACACACAAACTATGGATGGGAATAAATTAAAAAAAATCAAGAAAACTCATCTGTTTTATTTTAAAACAAATAAAAAATGGTGTAAAACTTGACCACTACCCAGGAAGCAGTAGCCACAGTATTTTTAAAGGATGCTAAAATAAGACTTTGTTGTGTGTAGAATGCAAAGGAGCTGTTTGAGGTGCAATGCTGGGGGCCAGCCCCAGCTGAACTTGAGTCCCTGAAGGAGGAGTGGAGTTGGTTCGGAGAAACGGCTGGAACCTCCGGGACAAGTTGCAAGCAGACATAGTTCCCTGCTTGAGCAAAATGCCATTAGTTCTTTATTGTTGAACATTTTTATACAGGTGCACAAAAAAGACTTTCATTATCTGCTTCATTATACAATTCTCTTTTTAGTTTCCCAGCAAATTTAACATTTCAACCATTAGTACAATTTATGTCTTCGACCTTCCCACCACATAGACCATATGTAACTAATTGGTATAAACTGTTGCCTTTTTTCCTTCAGAGACTTCTTCAAACCGTTGCCTCACTTGATAAGTGGAGCGTTTGAAGTTTTCTGTGCTACATTAATCTAGAAGCCCTATCTTAGCATAAGTGAAAAGTTTCTTATTAGCTAGGGACTGAATGTAACTATTTGGTTCAAACTGTTTCAGAGCATCAGACAAAAAACTATCCACTTTATCATAAAGTCATGGTCAAATCTTTATAGATTGTTTCATGTATTGCACAGAGAAGCTTTATTTTCTAAAAGAATAATATTGTACTCAATTCTTTAACCCTGCTTTGATCAAACACTTCTCCAAACTACGTCTCCCTATTTTTATCCAGAGGCTACTTATTTAGCTAGACTACATTATAGGCTATTATACCCTTATACCCTAATTAACTGCAGACCTAAAATTATGATGTTATTGTGACCTTACTAGATATATTATAGTTATCCTAGGTCCTATAATTGTTAATTCTATAAAATATTTGTGCTTCTTAATCTATGGGCTAAGAGGTAAAATCTAACTTCTACAAAGACAAGAAAGGCAAATATGACTTATTTACTGCCGAGGGGTCAAAACTCAACCTCTGCAAGAACAGGAAAGATAAACATGTCTTTCTGCAGATGTTTTACGTATCACAGTTTCTTTGTTCCTTAGTTCTAATTATTTTGCTTTCTATATCCAATTTTATTTTAAAGCCATTATAGCTTTATTATCCATGATTTCTATATGTGCTATTACTAATACTCTTCTCAACAATCTGCAACAGTAGTTTGAGTAATGCACTTCTTTTAACCATCAGAAAGTTTCCAGTTTAAGTAAATTCATAATACATACAGTTACTAAAACACAGCCAATTTCTAGAAGGGATGGTTTTGGCAATCTCCAGGGCTGGCTTTGCCTAGCCCATCCCCAAGTCTGGACTTTGTCAGACAGAACTTCGGTGGACATTGCCTCCTCCAGTGCAACTTTGGTGGTAATGAAATGACTTATGAATAATCTACCCTAATGTGAGTCAGTAAACATTCATACCAAGCCAAGGTTTTAAAACGTTTCTATAGGGATTAGAGCAGAAGATCCTTGATTTTCTTTAGTTAGCACAGGACTGTTCATGTGAGTGGGGAACTTAACGTGGCATACCAGTGACACAACCATGGAATGGTTTTATTCAAATTGTATTCATAGTCAATGCATGAAATGTCTGAGGAATGTCCATCATGTACCTACAATTTGTTAAAGGGCACAAAAATCCTGTTTGTAAAATAGAGACCAACAGCCCAATTTTATGAACTATATGTTCTTTGCTTTTTCTTCATCCAGTTACTGCCTGATCTAATCAATAATCAACTCTTCTAACATGCTGCCAAGATGATACTCAGATGCTGAGAAGAGAAGCTCTGACATGTTCAGTTACTTTGAGAAAACACTATTTGATTCTGCAGAAGCAGAACATGTCTGGAAAAACTAAGTGTGGAAACAGAATGTGGGCTCAGTGAAACCCTTGTAGGGTTGTTGCCTCTGGGCAAGTCACTCAGCTTCTAAGAGTGTCTTCATATGTAAAATGAGAAAAATATGACTTAGTCCATATTGATATGTGAGGATCATGTCAGATAATATCGATGAAAGAATTTTGTGAGCTGTAAAAGTCTATCCATTGTCACCAGTAGGTTATAAAAGCATTCATAATGTGGCACATTCATATATAGATTTAATATACTACTTTGAAAGGTTTTATGAGAATTAAGAGGTTTTCATAAAACAAGAATTGCCATATTTTTTCAAAAGCTCTTTAATCCCTTGATTTTAAGTATATCCCCTTTCTATTTCTTTTCTTTTCATTTTTCTTAAAGAGGTGGAGTCTTGCTAGGCACAATTCTACTACTGACAGGGGGAACTTGGACCTGCTCCATTTCTGACTTGTGTTGGTTCCCTCTCCTTAGGCAACCTGGTGGTTCTCTCACTCCTGGGAGGTCACCATATTGAGGCCAAACTTCCTGTGGACACCAGATCAGCGTAGACTCACTATAGCCTAGGACTTCTGGGCACAAGTAATTCCTCTACATCATCCTCCCTGTAGCTGGGACAACTGGCACATGCCATGTACTGGGCCCTTTTTCTTGGATTTTACTTTCATCACTTTTGTTCAAGATACTATTAGACCTCCTAACCAGGTCTTTCAATGTCCAGTTTCTCCTTGAACCATTGCTAGGTCACTTTTCTTACAACACTTGCTTTGTGTCATTTTCCTATTCATACACATTTCCCAAATCCCAATAACAGGCACTGACAGGCTGTCCAAATCTACAGGTGTAAACAAATCCAGAACACTACCTGGTGAGGGAAGGGCTAGATATGTGGGTTTGGGAATTACAACTGCATACCACAGGACATTAGAGCATGACACAGTGAGAAGACCACAGACTCTTGAGTCAGACTGGCATTTGAATTCTGGATCTGTTATTTGTATTTATGATCTCAGGGAAGTGACTTAATTTCACTCAGTCTCTTCACTTGTTAATTGAGAACTTAGTTATTAACTTCATAGGATTACTTAAGCAAAGTATCCGATTTAATACTCAATGTATTTTTTTTTTAAGAAAGAGGGATAGTGAGAGAGACAGAGAGAGAGAAGCAATTTTTTATTTAGTTTTTCATGTGGCTTTCATTGCTCCAAGACTTCCTTGTGTACGTGGTGTTGGGGTTTAAACCCGAGTACTTGTGCATGCCATGTAAGCACATTAACTACCGAGCCACTGCTCCAGCCCCAATGTTTGTATTTTTGATTCTTCATAAAACACAGAAAAATAAGATGTATTAACTTACAATGTTATGTGCATTGTATAGTTTTATTTGATTCACTTAATAAGCAGATATATTTAATTTATTTTTTAAAGAGAGAAGGACAGTGAGAGACAGAGACAGAGACAGAAAGAATCAATTTTTATTGAGTTTTTCACATGGCCTTCATTGCTCTGACACTTACTTGTGTACGTGGGTTCTGGGGTTTGAACCCATGTACTTGTGCTTGCAGGGCAAGTGGTGTAACTGCAGAGCCACTGCTCCAGCCCCTATATTTAATTTTAAAGCTCAAGCAAGTAAAAAGACAAAATTGGAAAGGTGGACTATTTAACAAAAAATCCACATCAGTTACCAAAGCACATATTTTAATACATTCAGACATGTCCTGGGTTAAAATATGAAATGCAAATCTATTTAAGCTGGAAAGTTATGTGGTCATTTTTGCCTGTGGAAGAGGACGTATTTGAAAAAAATATTGGAGATGAGAAACCAGTTAGGAGGTGTTATTAAGTACTGCAGGTGCCAATAAGGATCTCATGAGAAAGGGAGAGAAGTGCATAGATTTGAGAAATAAATAGGCAAAATTGGTTAACACTTGCAAGAAATTATTTACCAGTTGGATGAGGGTAAGAGAAAAGGAGGAATCACGGATTATTCCTAGGATTCTAGCTTGGATGGCTAGAAGAATAGTGGTACCACCTACTGGTGCACACATCTGGAGGAAAGATGTCAACTTGCTTTGAACATATGTACTTAGTTTGAAGTACATGTTTAAAGTAGACATGTAGATTTGGAACTTAATGGCACATCAAAGCAGATGAGATCAACCAAGGTGATGCCTGAGACAGAGCTTCAGGGAGCATTAACACATAAGAGGTAAGAGGATGTAGGAGAGTTTAAAAATAAATCAAATAACAAAGTATGGACAGGGTATATTGAGAGGGATGAGCGTGAAGTCACAGAGTCACAGAACTTAAAGAAAATTTCAAGAAGAAGGAATAGTGAAATATTAAATGAAGAAAAAGAAAGATAACAACTAAAATATGTCTACTGGAATTGGGAATTAGAAAATTATTGATGGCCTTAGGGAGAACAATTTCAGTGCAATTATAGGGGTTAGGCCAGATGTTAGTAGCCTTAGGGGTTAGGAAATAAATGAATATCAAAAAAGAAATTATCCTATCATATTGTTACTTTATATGCATTTATGATTGTACAATAACTCCTTAATAAAAAATTAAAAAAGAAATTGTTTACCAGTTATTTTAGAAGTTTAGATGAAGAGGTAAGGAACTAGAGCAGACTAGTTGTTTGAATTAGTGACTAAAGCAATGGAGAGCCAAATGAAATACAGAATTGAAAAAGCATGCCACAAAGAGACCAGAGTAATATTTCAAGAAAGGAGATAAATAGGTTAAATAGGTTAAAATGCAAAGAACAGTGTGTTACAGGGGCAAGAAAATGGGCTTTGAAAGAGATGTCTGATCTTGTGACTTTGCTGCTTATTTACTAAGAAACACATTACTTAACCTGTTCCGGACCTAGTTTCCTCATTCTTAAGAACACAATAACGATATCTATGTAAATGTTAGGAGAATTAAAGAGATGCTGCATATACAAATGCCTAGCACAGGCACCTTTGCTTGGTCCATAGAAGGTACTCAACAAATACTAGCTTCCATTTTCCCCTAGAGGTCACTGGTAACATAAAAGAGTGCCATTTCAATCAGGCAGTAAAGATGTATATTAAGTTGTCCAGGATTAAGGTATTTAGTTATGTAATATTAAAAATAGGGAATGACAGCTGAAAGAGGGAAGGAACTGATAATCATGTTTAAAGTCTAAAAAGGAGGAATTTAGTGAAAGTGCCAAGGAGGAAGTAGGGCTGGGGGAGTATGACCTTTTGAGTCTTACATGTAATGAGCATGCATCAAAACATGATTTGAAATAAGAGTTCTCTCTTTGAAATATGAGATCTGTAACAGACAAAGTTTTAAGAGGCTGGATGTGAAAAAAATAAAAGGACAAACAAAGCTACCTTGTGGGGGAAAGTTGTTGGTACAGATGATACCTGACGTGGATTATTTAAGATCTAGGGAACAAAATATTTGGATAGTGTTATAAATGAAATCAAACACGTGGTCGGGTGTGGGTGAGCAAGGCAGAAATTTTACTTTGGCCGAAGGGCGAAAGAAAAATGCGCGCCTCGCTAGGGAGTGAGGGGTCCTTAATGCCGACCTGACGCAATACAGCCCTTTGCCCTAATTGGAGGAGCTCAGGTGCGCAGTCTGCGCGATTGGCTGTGATTAGGTGGAGGCAGGTGCAAGAGGGAGTAGGCGGCGACTGGGAGATAATGGGGGTGGGGGTCGCCCGCACACGTGGCAAGGATAGTAGGGATTCGATGTTTCCCGGAAGAAGATGGCCGGTACCGGAAGGGGGTCCTAGGAAGGAGGTGGGCGGACACAAGTGGGCCGACGCAAGTGGGCTTATACAAGTGGGGGTGTTACAGTCTTCAGAAAGGGAGGGGGATAATGGAGGTAGTAGACTATACATCAAGATCTTTCAAGTTTGACAGAAAAGACATACATCTTACAATAGTTTCCAAAGCAGATTTAAATCCAGATATCCTCGGGCCTAATTGTTAATCAATATGAAATACACAGGGAATTTGTGGATAGAAAATATTCCCTTATTGCACAATCTTCAAACGTTTCCATCTGATTTTAACTACAATGATATGTAAGTAAACATAATTCTCAAAATTTCTGATGCTACATACACAAAAAATTACTCTTTTTCAACATATGTGGCATTCTAATGAGTCTTACATGATATCTTAGACAAATTCAAAGATTTTCTAAATTGGATGTAAGTAAGTATTAAATATTTTCAGCTTCATATTTTGAGCACAAGGAAAATCTGAGCTTTAAAGAATGTAAAAGAACTGGGCAGATACTAGGCAAGATAATGGTATAATGGAGTCCAATGGTGGTATTTTTCCACCATACTTTTTCTAATAAACATATTAATGCAACTCTGAATTTGAAATGTAGGGAACAGGATCAGGATTTTTTTTTTTTTTTTTTTGTACTGGGGATTGAACCTGGGGCACTTTACCACTGAAGTACATCCTCAGTCCTTTTTATTATTCATTTTGAGACAGGTCTCACTAATTTGCTGAGGGTTTTGTTAAATTGCTGAGGCTGTCTCAAACTTATAATCCTCTTGGCCTCAGCCTCCTGACTCACTGAGATGCAGGTGTGAACCACCTTACCAGGATAGGGTAGAGACTTTTTTGTTGTTATTGTTCTGGGGATTGAACCTAGGGGCACTTAATCACTGAGCCACATTCCCAGTCCTTTTTATTTATTATTTTTATTTAGAGACAGGGCCTTGCTAAGTTGCTGTGGCTGATCTCCAACTTGCAATCCTCCTGCTTCAGACTCCAAGTTGCTGGGATTACAGGTGGTGCCACCAGGCCTTTTTCTTTTTTAAAAGAGAGAATCATTTTTCAAATTTATTTTTTTCATCAGGTTTTTGGTTTTCCAACACTTAGTTGTATATGTGTTGCTAGGGTCCCAATTTGGGTTCTCATGCATGACAGGCAAGTGCTCTACCACTGAGCCACTACTCCAGCCCCAGGTACAGCCTTAACTGTACATTTACCAGCCATAAATCAAGGTAGATGAAGCACTGCAAAAAACAACTACACAATTCAAGAAAAAACCATGATGCAATTCAGGAAAAAAAATGATGCTGTGATCATTGGAAAAGAAATGAAAAAATATCGATGTTTCTCTGCAACAAGGAGGAGGAGAAAATAAAGAAACGGAGGAGATGAAGAGGAAATAGTGGGAATGTGAAGAGGAAGTGGAAGAGGAGGAAAAATGGAAAAAAATTACAGAAATACTCAAAGGCATAGAAGTAAAATCCTTCATTACCACCAAAGGAGCAGTAAGTGAATTTTGGGGTGGCTTGGCACAGTTAATTTGAGGAAAGACAAAGATTGATTTTTCCACAAAACCCTCCTCCATCCCATGGGAGGGGACTCCATGCTTTCCTTAAAAGGAGTCACATTTGGCAATTGCTGGAACATGAAAGTTAATTGATTTTACTACTGGAAATTAGTTAGACACTCAAATTAAGCACTGCAGATAGGATCACTGCATAGAGCTGAGCAAGCTGTGCACTGCACCACTCTAGGGGGAGTATTCACAAAGACTACCGCATGAGTGGCCCTCTGTGGAGCTGTTCCATGCAGCAGCCCTGATAGTAGGCATCTATGAAAAACAACATAAGCTCTATGGGGTAGAAAATTTGTTTCATTTGTTGCTGTGTCCCTGGGACAAAAAAAACCAGTCTGATCCTTAAGTTGATCAATTAGGGGGGCTGGAGCAGTGGCTCAGGGATTACGGCACTTACCAGGGATGCTCGAGTACACAGGTTCAAACTCCAGCACCCATGTACACAACTAAATGTCAGAGCAATGAAACCCATGTGAAAATCTAAAAATAAAAAAAAATTGATTCTGTCTCTCTCTCACACTGTCCTTCTCTCTTAAAAATAGATAAATAAAATACCTTAAAAAAGATGATCAATTAGTATTTGCTAAATGGATGAATGAATTAATGAATAAGAAAAGACAAATTGAATATGAAAGCTTAGAAGAGAAATGAAGTATATGTTAGAGAGGGCTCCTTACAACTGGAAGAGATTAAAGGTGTCAAAAAAAAATCCTAAACTCTGGAATGGAATTCCTACCTGTTGTGAAGGAAAGAGATGATTGAATCAGTTTGGAGTGCCTTGTCAGGTTTTGCTGTGCTCTGGCATGGGCTTATTAAGGGCTGAGCAAAAATTATGTAATATTGGGGCTGGAGCAGTAGCTTGGTGGTTATGGCGCTTGCCTGGCATGCTCAAGTACATGGGTTCAAACCCCAGCACCACGTATACAACTAAGTGCCAGAGCAATGAAACCCACATGTAAAACTAAATAAAGACTGCTCTCTCTCTCTTTCTCTCTCTCTCTTTCTAAAAAAAAAATATAATAAAGAGGAGTGGAAAGATCATGTTAGTATAACTAAGATTTTCTTCTTAATTAGCAGGTTATATATGCCAAGAAAAGTTTACCACTTGCTTTGGTTTCTAACAAAAAAAGAATCAACATGGCTGGGTATGTAGCTCAGTGGTACAGTGCTTGCTTTATATGCATGAGGCCTTACAGCACAGAAAAAAAGAAAAAAAAAATTATCAACATGGCCAAACCCTACAGGGAGGTAGAAGTTCAAAGAAAAAATAGGATTTTCACTAAAATGTGAACACCTCATCCCCAAAATAAAACCTTGAACCTCTGATCAAGTGAGATAAACACTGCAGAAACGACCTACAAACTGTTGTACGCTATTACAGTAGTTGGAAATTTTATTATCATAAAGATTAACCAGCTAATTGATGTCCACTGACCAAATTTTGTGCTTCAGCAAATACACATGTATATAAAACGAGTAACAAGCAACTATTTTGTGTATACTTTTCATTGCTTAATATTTCTCAGGTTTCATCTAGATGTCAAGTTGTGGGGGTATTTGTGTGTTTTATAACCCTCAAAATTATCTTTATGTGAGCCTCAAACAGATTTTCTAAAGACATGGGGTTTGGCTAATTCTACGAACTTTTTTTTCACATTTCCAGTTTTTAACTTTAAAAATTACTTTACAAGCACTATGTCTCATTATTACTCCTCTAGTGCTATCCCATAAATAGTTCACTGCATAAAGGAGATCTTCTAAATTGCTCTAAAGTCTGAGCAATGCAAATGGATTTTATTTTAAGAGAGACAATCAATTTCATTTTTCTCATCTGTTTTTTGTTTCTCTAACACTTGGTTGTATATGTGGTGCTGGGGTTCGAACCCGGTCCTCATGCATACCAGGCAAATGCTCTACTGCTGAGCTACCTCTCTGGTCCTGCAAATAGATTTACTAAGCCATATTTTTTCTGTTCATAATCTGTTTTCTACCAGAATTATTTGGCATACTTCATGTACAATTTCCATTAGAACAACAAAGCCAAACAAATACAAAACTAGGTAGCACTTTCAGTATTGAAAAAATTTATAGTTAGCTTCTCTGGGTGGAATCACTTCCACTCACAACTACCCAATGTTTATCTGGATATACTTGTTGACAGGCATGAAAAATAAAAAGTTGAAAGTTCCCTGTAACCAAAACAAAAAAAAGTTAGAGACTTTAAAAAAATCATCCTTTATAATACTTTTCTTCTATAGTATATGTTTAAAAGTTACTAGGTTATATATTCACCAAATAAAAAACAACTGGTATACACTCTCCTCAAAAGTGGTAATGTTCCGAGGAAGTAAAATGTGACTTTAGGGCTGGAGCAGTGGCTCGGCGGTTACGGAGCTTGCCTGGCATGCGCAAGTACACGGGTTCAAACCACAGCACCCATGTACACAACCAAGTGTTGGAGCAAAGAAAGCCATGTGAAAAACTCAATAAAAATTGATTCTGTCTCTCTCCCTCACTGTCCTTCTCTTTAAAAAAAAAAAAAAAAGTGACTTTATTTTTGTATGGGTATTAAATTCATATGGTTCAAACTCTAAAAGAAAACCAACAGTACTCAATGAAGTTTTTCTTCCTTTCAATCTGTACCCACCTAGCACCTCACCCCAGAGGCAACCAATATTATCCATTTATAGGTAGCCTTCTAGAGAAACACCAACAAATGGTGTGTATGTATGTGTATTTTCCCTCCTCCTCCTCCTCTTTTCTTTCTTCCTTGTTTCTTCCCATCACCTACTTTTTTTTTTAAGAGAGGACAGTGAGTGAGAGAGAGAGAGAGAGAGAGAGAGAATCTATTTTGAGATAAAGCCTTGCTAAATTGCTGAGGGTCTGCTAAATTGATGAGGCTGGCCTGGAACTTTACACCCTCCTGCCTCAGCCTCTCCAGTCACTGGATTACAGGTGTGCACCACCATGCTCGGCTTCTCCCCACCCTCCTTTTTTTGGTACCAGAGATTTAACTCAGGAGTGCTTAACAACTGAGCCACATCCCCAGTCCTTTTTTTTTTAAATTTTAGTTTGAGACAGGGTTTTGCTAAGTTACTAAGGGCCTCATCAAGTAGCTGAGGCTGGTTTTGAACTTGAAATCCTCCTGTTTCAGCTTTCTGAGTTGCTGGGATTACAGGCATGAGCCACTATGCCCTGCTTCTTTCCCCTTCTTCTTCTTCTTCTTTTTTTTTTTAAAGAGAGAGGGACAGTGAGAGAAAGAGAGAATTAGTTTTATTTAGTTTTTCATATGGCTTTCGTTGCTCCGACACTGTTGCGTAATGGTGCTGGGGTTTGAATTTGTGTCCTTGCGCATGCCAGGCAAGCGCTGGAACTGCTGAGCCACTGCTCCAATAGTTCTTTCCCCTTCTTCACACAATTGGTGTCATAGATTCTCAGGTACTTGTCCCATGATGCCATGGTTTGAAAATATGCTCCTTTTTGTGTATGTTCTTTGACTGAACAATACAGTAACAGCTTCCTGAAGTGTTACGAAAAACTTTTGAGACATGGAGACTTGAAAGTATGTCATGATTAATTGGTAATATCTTGTTCAGTCATCTATTCCTGGTCTGTGCTCTTACTGTTGTTCTATATACCTCTCTAATAGGAATTACTATATTTTACTAACTTGAGAAGGAGGATTTCTCAGGATAGGTACCATGTTCTTTTTGTAATGGAAGGTGTGTACAGTATAACACACAATAAGTACTCAATATACATACTTAATGAATCCCACAGCAAAATCCTCCATGTTTAGGGAGGACAAAGTAACTTTTCATATTCTAAATGTAGATGGAATTCCTGGATTCCCTCCATGCCAAAATATCCTTAATTGACCCTGGACCTGTAGATCTGTAATGAAGGTATATTTGAAATACATGTGACACTGCTTTCCTTGTCCCTATCAGAATTTACAGCAATGCCATCTGACATTCAATCTTCTTGGGGAAAACTATGTACACAGCTTTATACAGGATCCTGTCATGTGTATAATCACCTAGTTTTCAAGTACTTCCCTCTAAAGAGAAAATGGTTGTGTAACATGTGATTTCTGAAAGGAACATGGGGGTGAGGCAAGGTGATGGTGTGAGAAAACAATGGAAATAGATGAATAAACAGAAACTCACTGACTGTTAAAAAAAATCCAGTGAATGAGAAAAATTAACAAAGAAAAAACGTTTCAACTGAATCGTACTCATTAATGACCCCATCTGCTAATCATTCTCAAATCTTTAGTATGAACTTGTATTGCCCATGTAAGTACTGCCATCTATAGGACATGTAGAAATTATGGTACTTTGGGATGGAGAGAAGTAACTGAAATGGAAAGTCTGGCATACTATAAACTTTTCTGTCGTTTTTCAATCTAGGGACCCTCTACCACTGAGCTATATCCTATACATCTCCAACCCTGTTTATTTTTTTT
>PVKS010048894.1:0-12207 GCA_004027875.1 Aplodontia rufa | reverse complement strand
ACAAAAGAACCAAAGTTTGTGATCAGAGTCAGTGAGGCAGGCAAGATGGTGTGAACAGTCTCAGTTTTCATATCACACAGACTCAAATGGTGGGTCTGCCTCATGCTATAGAGTATTGTCCTACAGCTTCTCCTTGTCTGTTTCCTTATTGGTAAAATGTAGATAACACCCATATCAAATGGTGAGAATTCAGTGGAATGTTTGGGAATAACAGTAAGTGCTCTTTAAGTGTCTATTTCAAACATTAATAGAAATGAATGACTAAGCCATGCTACTGTTACCTCGTTGTTGCTGTAACAAAATGCCTGAGAAAATCAACTTAGAGGAGTAAAGACTAATTTTGGTTCATGGGTTCAGAGGTTTCAGTCCACAGTTGACTGGCTCCATTGTTTCTGGGCAGAGCATCCTAGCAGAAGGGCATGGCAGAGCAAAGTGGCTTACCTCTTGGCAGCCAGGAAACAGAGAAAGAAAAGAAGGAAGGAGCCAGGGACAAGACATACCCTTGCAGTGAACACCTGTAGCAACCTACTTTCTCCAACTAGGCCCCACCTCCTAGAGCTTCCTCCATCTCCCAAGAATGCTCCAAATCTTAGTCTATTAGTGGATTAATATTAAATCACTTTCTCAATGTTCTCTGAACATTGCTGCATTGGAGACAAAGCCATCAACACGGAAGCCTCCAGGAGACATTCCAAATCCAAACTACAACACTATCAAACATATATTTTTAATTATCCAGATTAAAATGCCTCTTAAATTCATTTTCTCCTAGTCAGTATGTACTGGACCTATTTATTCTTCATCCCCAATATCCAGATATAGTATCCATGGATGGATACAGTTCATACCGGGCCAAATTTCATAGTCATTATCCTCCCAGCCCCACTATGATGCTAGTGTACTAATGTCCCAATATATATATATAGTAAATGCTCCAGAATCTGCTAAGTATCACTATTGTCTGGTGGGCAATTAGGAGAGAGAGGAAGAGAAAGAGAGAGAGAGACAGACACATCACAAGCCAAATTGCTTTCCATGGAAGTAAAAACCTGTACATGAAAATTATTGAAACACCACAGAGAAATTGATGCAGGGTGGTAATAAAGTGTCTGAACATTGAGAGACTCCTCCTAGGCCAGTGTCCAAACTTAAACTGAGGAAGATGGTCCTGTTGGAAGAGGTATCATGGTTAAGCAGGTGTAAATCACCAACATGACCACCGCAGTAATAAAAGAACACGTGCTCTAATCATGTGCTGGCAGATAAGCTAATTCCCTCACTTTACAATTTCCTTTGCAGCATTTGCCCCAAATCCTAATGGAAGAAATATAGACTTGACTAAACTAGTGATTTCCAAGCTGGCATAGGGCTAGATCACAATTAAATCATAAATGTATTAAGATAATAAAATATGGCCCAGCAACTTAAAGAATACCTGCTAGCCCAAAACCCATTTTAAATTTAAAATTCTTTTAAATGCTGTGCTAATTAAAATTAGCAACCAAAACTAACCCCCTATGCATTCCACAGGTGACCACATTTACCTGCACTCTGAAACTTCATTAATGACTGCCGCCCATATGAGACCTCATGAGCAGCAAGAGTGGCTCCCTTAATACTATGGCTTTCCTACACACATTTATATTGATTTTTTTGCCAATTATACTAGGTGAGAGGCGTGATGAGAATGAAATTGTATTTGTGTGGAAGTGATTCATAATTATTAAGCAATACCAAGTTCAGCATAGTTAGGTGACGTGGTTGGTTTCAGAGAAGATTGAGGACTCCTCATAAACATGGCAGATGATGGGCTCTTCCTTTGAGAGCTCTCTTGATCAAAATAAAGAAATGAAGTCATTATAAACCAGCAGCGATGCAGAAAAGGAGAAGGAAGAGATCACAAGAATGAGAATCTGGGCCTGGGATGTGGTTCAGTGGTTAAGGGCCCCTGGGCTCAATCCCCAGTACCAAAATAAAAAAAAGAAGGAGAATCTGAGAATCTGTAGAGAAGATGGAATGGATGGGGCAGGGCAGAGAAAGCTACCAATTAAAGTGAGTGTTCACAAAGCAGGGGTGTGCAAGGGAAGTCCTCCAGGAAGACTTCCAGGAGCTCAGAGCCTAGAAATACCAGAACCATGAAAAGCACAGCCTACAAAACAGTATAACCACACCAGAAAGGAGAAGGGGACAGGGAGAGCTCTGGAGAAGAAAACGGGGGAATAACTGTAAGCCAGCATACAGAGTCAGTTGCATATACTTACATCTCTAACCAAGAAAATCCCCCCAGGCAACAAAAAATAAAAATTAAAACCTTCCCCTTGAGACACCTGACCACTGCAGAACACGTTCCAATAGACAGGAGCTCTCCAGGGAAAGATGCTATATCGCTACTTACCTGAAGACAGATTCTACTAGCTCACAAAACCCATTCACGTCTATAGAGCGCACCATCAGGTTTCTAGTGCCTCAGTGTAAAGTTAAAAGGTTATCTAGGAATCATCAGCATGTAAGCCTCCATCGTGAAAGAGAAGACCAAAGTAAACTAGTAGAAAAAATATTAAGAAGTATTCAGAAATTATTTAAATGCTCTAATTTGTGTACTCTCTGCAAAGCAGAGAACAGAATTTTGGGGGAAATTAGAGGAAACTGGTAATTTTAGAGATTACAAAACAGGATAAATTACTAGAAGGATTGGGAGATAACTTAAGGAAACCTCCTAGAAATGGAAACTAAAAGAGAGACAAAGTTTAAGGGAGTCACTCCAAGAGGTCTAAGATTCAATTAATAGAGGCTTCAAAAATCTGGAAAAGCAAGGAAATTATCAAGCAATGCATTCAAGAGAATTGTCCAGAGATATGGCAATCTCAGGATTTAAAGCACTCCCGTATGACAAGAGTGAAGGACACACACCTGGGCCACACCTGGCCGTACCATTATGAAATTTAGAATACCAAGGATGAGAAGAAACTGTAAATCCCTTTGTGGAAAAGAATAGCACACACTATGAAATAAAAAGCGTCAAGTTGGCCTTCTCAACAATATCAGAGGATGGCAGAGACAAAGAGCGAAACCTCAAACCTCAGAAGGAAAATTACATTCAACTTAGAATTCTATTCACACAAATCAATCAAAGGTGAAATAAAATACGGACATCTTCAGAAATGGAAGGACCCATGCTTTTATCCCACACTCGCTATATCAAAAAAATTACTTGGAAAGGTTCCAGAGCATGCAGAGGGTAAACCAGGAAGAACCAAAACTCAGAATCAAGGAAACAGTGAAACAAGATCAAGGAATCAATAAAGAAAAGGCCCAGAATTTAAAACTGAGTAGCCAATTAGATAGGTTGTGCAAAAATTGGTAAAAAATGAGACTATTAGGCCAAAAAAGTCAAGAAAAAATAAAAAGCTACTTAAAAGCCCAGGAAAAACAAAAAGATGCACTGGGAATGAAACATAGGAATTTATCTACTTCTACAACGAATAAAATTTACGTAGTCATAATAATGAAACCATAATTAATGTTCATCTTAAATACTCAACTTATAGAGAATGTATATATGCAATATTTATAGTTATAGACCAAAATAAAAAATGTTATTCTTTTTGATATCATCAAAGGAAGAAATGATAAAAGTTTAGAGTGGAAGAGAAGAGTGCGACAGGGTATTATGGGGTTCAAACAGTGCTAGTTTCAGGGTACAGTCAATGTAGTCACACAGTTTCATGCTTAATTAGAAGGTCCCCATGCTTGGTTTAATAATCTTTTGTCACCACTTTGAAATTCATAATAATTTTTAAACAAGGGATCCTACATTTTCATTTTCATTAAGTCATGGTCCCAGGACTGGGTACAAAGTTATATGCAGACATACTCCTCATTAATGCAGCAAGAAATAAAGATCTCCTTAAGATACTTCTTATGTTACACAATAATTCAGTAATGAATGTATTTAAAATGCAATATGACTATATTAAGATATGAGAAGAAATGGTGACGGAGATGTGAAGATAAATGGATCCCATCAGAGTACAGAAATAACAGTACTAACACAACAGACAAAGATAGACAATAACTAACAAAAGAACCAGTTAAAAGAGATCAAAGTAGTTGTCCCTGAAGAATGAGACCAGGGAAGGATAAAGTCAAGGGTCATTGTATCTTATCAGAGGTCCTAATAAGCTTTGCTTTATTTTTTTAACCTTGTCTAAAAGGTTCATTTCATATTTTCAAACTAACTTTTAAAACATAAAATAGCAAATTTACATTTTACAAACCTATTTTATAAAGTAATTCTGTAAAGAAACTATACTCATAAACTTTCTAATTTAGTACAAATGCTATGTAATTGATATCTTAAAGCAACAAGCACAAAACATGTATGACATGGTTTCTGCCCTCTAGACATTCACTCATTTTATAAATCATGTCTCTGCCAAGGTCAAGGCTAACTGGAGAAAGAAGAAATTATCAAAGCTGAATATTCTACACTGGTCACATTTGCTTAAAGGGGCTGTTTGATCCTTTTTTGACCATAATATTATCTTCAAAATCTAGGCATTTGTGGACACAAGTACAATTTTTCAGCAATTCTTCCATATTTTGGTCAAGAGTCAACGAAGAAGAGCCCTTTGCCTCTGAAAAATGAGGACCTCTTGTTTACTAGTAATTCTAAGTAAAAAGGGAGCAGAGTCTATCCAATCAGCAACTTTCTGTGGACTTTTCGCAGTCCTGACACAGACACACTGTAATTCATTTTCAGTGTATTCTTTAGCAAGCTGACTACAACCACCAGTTTGTTGATGAGAGCAAGGTGTTTGGGAGATGTGATCGGGTGATGCTATTAACATTTCAAGTCATAAAAAGACACCAGAGCAGGTATCACACAATCATTCGGTGCTGGACACTTCTGTCTTAGAGGAAGGAGTAACTTTAGCAATACCTATACTCCTTCCTGCTAAAAGATAAAATAATTAAAGTCTTAAAAGATCTACTTGCTGTAATACATCCTCCTCCTCAGAAAGCTTTAAGGAAAGAACAAAGAAATTCTAGCTTGAAAACCATAAACCATTAAGTATGTAAACCCAAATTTCTATTTTCCAGATATTACTTAGTTGCAGCATTTTGATTATGTTATTTTACTGCCAATACAAGCAAATTCCCTTAACGTAAAAGAATTACCATTACCAATCACATGATAATCCCCCGATATTATTTTAACCTCCCTGACTTCCCACCCAAATGATCACTGAGTGACATTTGGAAGGTCTACTTTGGGTCATTCTTAATCAGCAAAAGGGAATGCAGACCTGGGTGCCATGGTACATGCCTGTAATCCCAGCAGCTCAGGAGGCTGGGGCAGGAGGATCTCAATTCCAAGACCAGCCTCAACAACTTAGCATGGCCCTGAGTAACTTAGTGAGACTCTGCCTCAAAATAAAAAAAAAAAAAGGAATGAAAGTACTAAAGAAAATGTTCTGCCAGATTCTAATGGCCTTAGAAGGTTTAAAATTCTGCCACATTCCTCAATGTAACGATCACTTTTTGAGATCACACCTAAAAGAAGGCGTTGGTTGGGGGGATAAAAGCCTGTCTTCTCAAGCAGAACATCAAGAAGAGATGGACTCTAGCCTAAGAGATGGACCATCTCAGCAATACCATGCAACCTACTAACTACAGGTGCCAAAGCACTGAGAGGAAGGTATCAAACCTGTGGCAGGGGACAATATAATGGGATGCATGTGGAGGGGAAGCCAGCCCTGATATTCTCACCCAGTGTCCATAGAAGAGGGAGTTATAGCTCATATGGGATGAAAGGACCACCAAAGCAACAGCAGTGATAAGAACTAAAATACAGGAAGATGTGTGCTATGGTTTAGAAGAGTGTCCTCCAAAGATCACATAGGTAAATAGTGATGCTTGATGGGGCAGTAGTGGGAGTTATCACGGGCCATTAAGAGGTAGGGCCTGGGGAGGCTTTTGGGTCATTGCGGAGAATCATGGGACTCCAGTCTCCTGTCCGTCTTTATCTCCATCTCTCTCTATCTATACCTCTGTCTCTATCTCTGCCTGCTTCCTCACTTCAGATGTGAGCACTTGCTCCAATGCGCACTCACCAGAAGCCCAAAGCCAGTGGAACTACTTGATCTTGGACTTGAAACTCCCCCACCATGAGCTGGATAAACTTTCCTTTCTCTTCTTCGTACGTATCCTTTCTCATGTATTGCCTGGCAGAGCTGGAAAGCAGACTCATACAACACGGCAGGACAGAGTATATGGCTGGTAAGCAAAAGTAGCAGAACAGGAAGACTAGAAGGAAAACAGGACATCAGAGAATAGGAAAAAATGGATTGAAGTAGGAATTTCTCTCTCTCCGTTAACTCCACTCCAAGATGTGGCAATGTTAGTAACTTCTTTTTTTTTTTTAACTTTTCCTTTTTAAGTAATTATTTTATAGTTAAAGAATAGTACAAAGAATTCTCAGACACTGTGTACTCAGATTCACAATTTTAACACTTGGCCACATTTGTCTGAACATCCCCTTTAGTACATATATTTTATATAGTATATGCCATTCTCCTTTTTCTAAATTGTTAGAGTTAGCCTCTTCACCCAAAAACCCTTTAATCTGCATTTTCCAAAAATAAGAACATTCTCTTCCATTGCCATAAACAAAAGTTCAGAAAAATTAATATCAATTCAATATAGTTGTCTTGTCTACCGTCCATATTCAGATTCCACAGTTTGTCTCAATAATGTCTTATATACCAGTTGTATCCCAACCTGGGATTTAATCTAGGACCATTAATTACATTTAATTTTTGTATCTATATAGTCTCCTTTAACATGAATCAACTCCTCCACTTTTCCTGGTCTTTCAAGACATTTTTAGAGAATTTGGGCCAGTCACCTCTCCATTTGGATTAGATTGAATTTATGCCCTTTGGGCAGAAATGCTACGTAAGAGATGCTTTCAATGCACTGAGATGAGAGATGCTTGCCGTTAGTTTGTCCTTTGATCAGAAATGTGAACTTTGATTGCTTGGTTGATAGGGAGCCCTCAGATTCTTTACTATAAAGTTGTCATATTTACCTGTGTAATTAATAAGGCATCTGTGGGGAAGACCTTGAAATAATGTCAATATTCTTCTGTTCCTCTCCAAATTTTCATCCCTTGATGCTTTTTCCCCGGAGGTAGCTTTACTCTGGTGATAACAAAATGTTGGTTTCCTTATTCTTATCATTCTCCCCACACTTATCAGATGGTGATCTCTTTTAAGAAACATCTTTCTCTTCTTCTCCAGGTATTTATTCTCATTATGGATTCTGGGATTCTTATATAATTTAATGAATTTCAGTTCATTACTGACTTCATTCCTTTAAATGCACAAAGTAGCCCTCAGGGCCAGCAAGAGCTCTCCTGAAATCTCTCCCTGTGGGCTGGAGTGGTGGCTCAGCAATTACGGTGCTTGCCTGGCATGCCCAAGGACAAGAGTTCGAACCCAACACCACATACACAACAAAGTGTGTGAGCAATGAAAGCCATATGAAAAACTAAATAAAACATATTCTCTCTTTCTCTATCTCTCTTCCTGTCCCTCTCTTGTAAAAAAAAAAAAAACCTCTCCCTGTGTCCCTTGGAGGTGTCCCCACCATTCCGATGGCACTTTCTCACATGCTGACATAACCAGAAGTCTCAGACTCATACTTTCTGAATCAGTCATTTTTCTAAGGAGTGGTGGTTTATTTTTCTCAAGGATAGGTTCAGTCAGCTTACTATCACTGTAATAAAATACCTGAGATAATCAAACTCCAAAGAGAAACTGTTTATTTATGCCTCACAATTTTTGAGGTTCCAGTCTGTGATCAGTCAACCATGTTGCTTTTTAGGTCCAAGGCAGAGGTGTCAGGTAGCAATGGCAAGGAACACATGGCAGAGCAAAACTGCTCTCCTCATAGCCACAAAGAGAACGAGAAGAAGAAGAGACCACGTCCTAAAATCCCCTTTGAGGGCATGCCCCCCAGTAACATAAGGACCTTCTTCTAGGCTCCCCCTGCTAAATTTCCACCACCTCTCAATAGTGCCACCCTGCAGACCAATTCTTTAACACATGGGCCTTTAAGAGATATTCAAGGTCCAAACTATAGAAGGCATAATACTGAGAAACCAAGATCTTAACACACAATGTACTATTTGTGAATTCTTACCAAGATCCTCTTAAAATTTTCGTTTGGAGCTTTGAGGATAGGCTTTCCAATTGGTTGTATGGTATTTAGCAAATCCAAATAAAATGTTATCCATAAAGTCCCTATTTTTATTTGCAGGTAAGTCCCATAACGGTTGTGGTCAAGGTTGCATTGGCTGCTGTATTCTAAACTCCCAGGTGTTGTCCAGAGCGTAAATATTTCATGTCCAGCTTCAGTTGGCCACTTCTCTGACCATTTAGCCTCCACGTTCATCAGTAAGTGTAGACTAACTCAAAGTGTACTTTTAGCTTTCAACAAGGACATTGTAATCAAATGAGGAGCCACACACCTGTCCCCTAATGAGTATTTGTGTAGTCACAGAACCCACCAGACAGCTGTGTAACTCAGGGGATTGAAAAGCATCCCAGGTGAGGCTGCAATTTGAATAAATGTTTCATGTCCTCTAAAAAAAATGCCTTTCAAGCTACTCATAGATTCGTTGCAGTCCTTTAGACGCTGATCTTCAAACATAGTTACATTCCAACACTTGCTTTCATTGGCTGGACTGTGCCCCATAAACCTAAATGTTCCGTGGCATGTTATTTTAGCATACTACAGCAAAAGTAATGTGGAGAAATTAAACAAAATAAGCAAAAGCTCTCAAGGGATTTTGTATGCCAGGGTCAACAATGAAGTAACAGGGTGAATCCACATCTCAGTAGCTAGATGGCATGAATTAAAAAATAAAAAACTCCTACATCGTAAAAATTTTAAGCGTTGTAAAAATTATGATTCAAATAATTATTGTCACATGCCACTTTAATTTTTAGACTTCTCCCGATTTAGGACAGTAAATGGAACTTCAGAGAGGCTCCCATAGGAAATGGTTTCAATCGGCCCTCCCCAGATATTTCTGCATATTAATTAAACAGAAACTAAAGCAAGTATCTTCAATATGCTATAAAATAAGACATTTTTTGTATTATGTGTATAAGAATATTTTCTACCAATGTTAATATGTTTTTATCACTGAAGGATAAAATTATTTTTATATTCTTATAATCTCATCCTTGTTGTAATGACATAGTAAGGACTCTACAAATGAGTAAATAATATGAATTGGTTTTAATCATAATTGTGCGAAACTAATCATGCACATCATAGCGGACTTGGCAATACAGTTGTCATGATTGCATGGGGTGTGTGAGATGGACCAAGCAAGCAAAATTATGGAGTGCTTTATGAACCCTGTATAAGTTGCTAGGTTCATTCAGATGTTAGTTTTTTTAACTTTTAATTGATACATGGTAATGGTGCACATTTTCAGTGCAGTGTGACATTTCAATATATGCGTGCAATGTGGAATGATCAGATCAAGGTAACTGGCACATCTTCACCTCACACATGTAATTTCTGTGCTGGGAACATTCACAATTCTCTCTACTAAGTATTCTAAAATATACACCTAATTACTGTCAACCACAGTGATCCCAGTGTACTAGAAAACATTAGAAGTTATTCTTCCTACACAACTGCACCCTTGTACCCCCTCACCCATCTCTCCCCACCCTTCCCAACCTGTGGCTACCACTATTCATTCTCTCCAATCAACATGTTAATAATGAACAACACTTTCATGCAACAGCCATACCGAGAAACCTGGTCACATGTCACCTTTTCCAGTTATCACAGCAAGAAATGACTTTCCACTCAGAATTCCTCCCTTTCCAGGACCAGGTATGCAGCATCGACCTTCTCTGGCTTCATATGAGTGAGAGGTGGTCTGTCCCCTCTCTCGTTGCTGGAGCAAGTCCCTGTGATACTTTCGCACACTCAGAGTCCTAATAGCATCCTGCCTCTTATCAAATAAATATTTAAATCATAAAACGTTGTGTTGATCTTTGAGTTGATCTCTCAGGAAAAAATACATGAAGAAATTCAAAATAGAAAATTCTAACATCTTCATCATCCCAGTAATGCTTGATGTCAAACATCTCCACTTTCTCCACCCTGTACAATAACACAATATACACTTCCTATAGGTATTTTATCACTGGTATAAATAAAACCTTTAAGATATATATTAGAGTGCAGTGAATACAGCTGGGTGATCATTTTGCAAGCAATTGTCAGGGTCTTAGACACCCACCCATGCATCTAGCTCACGTCCAAGCAACAACAACAGGAACACAGAGCTGTCTTCAGTGTCACCCAGATTCTACCTTCACTACCCTGCTCACCTGCAGAGCAAACTGGGCTGTTACCCATCCTTTCTATACCTTGGTCTCTTCCTCCATGGGACGCGATAGATAAAGCACCTGACCATGGTGAGCCCATTGAGTGACAGCTCTTACTATTGCCTTTGTTGTGTTGTACTAGGGATTGAACCCAAGACCTCATGCATGCCAGGCGGGAACTCTACCACTGAGCCACATCCAAGCCTCTATAGTCACCTTTTATGTTTCAACTTCTGTAACCAACTCCCCCACACACTTTGTGCTCAGAGCCCAGAGAAAGGATGCATCTACTTGGAGTCCTTAAACAAATCTCCAACCAAGGATTATTTCCCAGTTGAGGTCTTCAAACTTGTTGAATTAAAATATATTCATCTGATCAACGTACCCTTAGTAATCATTCATTGTGTGGCAATCAGTAACAACAAGATCCGCAGGGGCCTGCCGTGCATACTCCTTGACCTGGGAACTCATAGGCTGGGGAAGGTTTCAGCACCAGACTCTGCAGTGTGGAGAGTAGAGTAAGGGGCTGTTTGGGGGGCCCGGGGAAAGGACATGGATAGTGGCTTCCTGGAAAAAATGGTTTCCAGAGTCAAAGGATGAATAAAGATCAGTCAAATACAGTCACTACCTGCCCCTCTCATGCCCAAGGGATAAGTTCCAGGATGTTCACAGATTCCTGAAATCACAAGCAGCCCGAAACCCAAGGGTGTGCTCTAAATGCTTCCCAGATGATTCTCATTCACTTTGAAATTATAGGTTTAGTTCCCAGTATTATTATTTTTGCAGTACTGGGGATTGGACCCAGAGGTGCTCTATCCATAAGCTACATCCCTAGTCTTTTTGATTTTATCTTGAGACAGGGTCTCATTAAGTTGTCCAGGCTGGCCTTGAACTTGTGATCCTGCTGCCTTAGTTGCTTGAATCTAGTATTACAGGAATGTGCCACTAGGCCAATTATCATAAACTGAGAACTCAATGGGAAAATAGACAGAAATTTGGCCTCATGAAGCTTATATATTCTGTGATTGTGTATAGAATAGGCTATAAAATAAGTTACAGTAGACCCTTCGCATCTGTGAGGGACATATCCTTAGACTCCTAGTGGATGTCTGAAACTGTGTCTAGTACCAAACCCTCTGTATACTATGATTTTTTTTCTTTTACATGCATACCTATCATAAAGTTTAATTTATAAACTGCACACAATAAGAAATTAACAAGCACTAATAATAAATAGAGCGATCATAATGACATGCTATATTAAAAGCTATTTGAAACTTATGTATTACTTATTTCTGGAATTTTGCAACTAATATTTTCCAACCACCATTGACATGGTACCTGGAATCTTGGAAAGTGAGAAGCTGGATAACGGAGCACAAGTGTACTTGCAAAGCCCAACATGTAAGCATCTGATGTGCTTATGGGAATTTACAGGCATGTACAGTACAAGGTATAAACGTCAGAGAAGCACAGCTGTCTTATGAATCTCGTTAAGGAGAGTAAGTCTTGGGATATCATCCAGGGTGTTAAAATGGGAATGAAGAATCTAATCAGATTCCAATAACGGCTCAGGCTGCAAGGCAGAGAGTGGGCATTTCAAACACAAGGAGGAGGGACGGGAGGCCTAGACGGCTATCGCGATAACCCAGGCAGGAGCTGAAGTGGCAGTGGATGGACGTGGGAGATATGAAGGAGGGAAAACTGTGGGATCTTTGGAGATGGGGTGAAAGGAGGAAGATCTGAAAGATGATCCCCAAGTACCTGACTTGAGCAACTGGAG
>PVKS010048893.1:0-12217 GCA_004027875.1 Aplodontia rufa | reverse complement strand
TTTCATATTATCCCAGAAGTTTTGATACGTCATTTCATCATTCTCATTCATTTCCAAGAATTTCTTGATTTCTAATCACATTTGGTCTTTTATCCATTCTTCATTTAAAAGGGTGTTATTCAATTTTCAAGTATTAGAGTAGCTTTTTGTTGTTGTTGTTGTTGATTGCAAAGACCATGGCACTGTGATCTGACAGGATACATGGGATTACGTCCACTTTTTTGAATTTGTTAAGATTAGCTCTATGGAGTAGGATGTGGTCTATTTTTGAAAAGGATCCATGAGCTGCTGAGAAGAAGCTAAATTCAGCCAATTTAGGATGGAATATTCTATAGATGTCTGTTAGGCCCAATTGATTAATAGAGATGCTCAGATTGGAGATATCATTGTTGATTTTTCGTTTTGATGATTTTTCCAATGTTGATAATAGTGTATTGAATCCCCCAGTATTATTGTGTTGAGATCAATGAGGAGTTTAATGCACTTGAGTATTTTTTCCATGTATTTGGGGGAATTGTAATTGGGGGCATAAATGTTAATTATCGTTAAGTCTTCTTGGTGAATTGTCCCTTTTAGTATATGTAGTGTCCATATTTGTCCTTTCTAAATAATTTTGAATCAAAGTTAACTTTATCAGATATTAGGATTGCCATGCTAGTTTGCTTTTTTGGGCCACAGGCCTGGTAGACATTAAGCCAAACTTTCACCTTCAGTCTGTGTCTATTTTTGAGTGTGAGGTGTGTCTCTTGCAGAAAACATATTGTTGGATTTTGTTTTTTGATCCAGTAAGCCAATTTGTGTCTTTTAATTGGGGCATCGAGACCATTCACATTCAGAGTTAGGATAGCTATGGGAATCATAGTCCCAGACTTTGTGATTGTTGCTGTGTTTTGCACCATCTTGGGTTTCTATTGGAGTGTATTGTGATTGCAGACACTCTCTTGTTTAGGGGTTAAGAGAATTATTAGTGTGTTCTTCTGAATGAAGAATGTCCTTGAGAATATTCTGTAATGAAGGGTTTCTGTTCATGTACCTTGCTAGCTTGAATTTATCATTGAAGTATTTAATTTATCCATCACATTTAAAGCTGAGTTTTGCAAGGTATATTATTTTTGGCTGAAAATTGTTCTCTTTCAAGACTTGAAAAATATTTTTCCAAACTCTTCTGGCCTTTATTATCTGGTCTTAAAAATCCGTACTGATTCTGATTGGTCTGTCTCTGAACGTAACTTGGGGTTTCTCCCTAGCTGCTTTTAGAATTTTTTCTTTAGTTTCTCTGTTTCTCATTTGATACATGATATGTCTAGGTGAATTTCTCATTTGGGAAGGTCTGTTTGGTGTTTTATAGGTGCCTTGATTTTGGTAGTCTGGATCAAGATTGATATGAGGAAAATTTTCATTGATAATTTCATTTAATATATTCTTAATGCCTCTTGTTAGTTGTTCAATGTTTTCTTCCAGTCCAAATACTCGCAGGTTGTTTCTTCTCATCTCATCAACTATTACTTGGAAGTTCTGGTAATGCTTGATAAGTTTCTTTTCTTGTCTGTCCTCCTTGAATTCAACATTGCTCAACCTGTCTTCATTATCTGATGTTCATTCTTCAAGAAGTGAGGTTTTATTTTCTGTTGAGTTTACTCTGGTGTTAGTATCTTCTAGTGAGGATTTGATTTGTTTGACAGTATTTTTCAATTCTGATAACTCTGGTACATCTCTCTCTAGGATGCCTAACTCTTTATAAATATGGTCTTTCATTTCATGGAATTGTTTCCTTATGTCCTTATGAAAGTTGTCTGTCATCACCTGAAACTGCTCTCTGATCTCATTCCTTAATTCTTCTTTCAACTCCTTGATTGAGTTACTGATTATTATCTTGATATATTTTTCTTGGCTTTCATGTAGAATCCCTGCCATCGAGTCCTTGGATGGGGAGCTGTGCAAGTGAGGGTGGGAGTAATTACCCCTCTTCCTCATTTTCAGATATAGGGGATGTGGCTTGAAGACCGACTATGTTAGTTACTGTTGTAAGGGTTATTGGATCTTCTTATGCCTGTGTTTGTTGGGCTGGGGTGCTACTTGGGAAGCACAGCTCAACGGCTTCCAGTCCAGCCAATGAAGAAATGTGAGCCTATAGATGCATATACAGAACAGTTTCAACTAAAACAATTACAATTGTGATCAGTACCTACCTTTAGGAGCAGTATTATTCCATGAGAGCTCTCACAATATGTTAAGATAACCAGCAAATACCCATTTTGAAGAATGACCTTCACTTCAGTTAGCAGGGCCTCTGTAGATGGGGGGATTTACAAAGACAAAGATAAAAATGGGATGGGAGTAGGTTAAAGGCTTTGAGTGAGGAAGAGAGAGAACAGCATATAGTTTAGGAATTGAGAGAGTACAGGGAAGAAGAGGTTAATTTGAGGCATGGTTTGTTTCAACTCAAGAGCATTACAAGATAGTTAGCTATACTGACCAATTGTGGAAGTGAGAAATTGAAGGAGATATAGGATCTGCTGAAGAGGAAAAGAACAAGAAATAAATAGAAAGCATAAAAAGAGAAAAAAAAGAAAATAAAATATTTTATTAAATTAAATTAAAGGGAAAAAAGGAAAAAAGAAAAAAGGAAAGAAAAAACAGACTGTAGGGGAAGCAGAGATAGAAGTGGTAAAATATAGGAGTGGTAAAAGTGATATTAATAAGATTTGGAAGATCGCATAAGGGTAGAAGCACGCGAAGGTAACATAAGGAGATCAGGCATGGTATGCATCCAATACTAAATGCACTGACCAGAATCTCTGTTTTCAGGAGGGAGCAAAAGGAAATGAACAAACACACAAAGACAAAAACTAAAACAAACAGGAACAGAAAAAAGAGAATAAAAATCCAGAAAACACAAGAAAAAAATAGCTAATATTTTTATATGTCCATGAACCAATAAACTGTTCCAGCTGTTGTACCAATACACATTGAGAACACGAGATAAACAGAAAGCAAGGAAGAAAAAAAGGTATATTTGTATACAAAATCAGATTAAAAAGAAAAAAAAATTTCCAACTTGGAAAACTTGGAATAAAAGACAGCAGGAGTGTCTCTGGGACTTTTGGGAGAAAATGTTCACTGTCCTTCTGGGTTTCGATATGAATGTCTGTCAGTCTGTGGTTATGTGATCTCACAAAGTGGACTGGGATGTCCTCAGATTCCTGGGATTTCTAGGAGGGGCTTACAATGAAGAAGGCTGGTTCTGGTAAGCCCTGATGTTTGCCAGCGTCCCAGCAGAGCTGAAGCCAGAAGACTTAAAGAGCAGGGAGTGTGATGATTTCTATTCTCCCTCTGCTGGGAGATGCATACACTGTTCCTTGTGGCAGAAAACTCGGAGTCTCTAACTTGTCACGTGATCCTTCTGGGTGTGGGGGAGAGCGGAAAGGGCTGGGGAATTGCTCCCCTTTTTTCCATAAACTGAAGACCCCCTGAGCAGAGTGGATCCTGCGCCTGGCCAAGGCCTTCTCTACCTGGATCAGACTGAAGCCTGTGGGCATTTCCTGATGCAGTTTTCATAGGCTGCTCTAAAAAGCCAGAGAAAGCTGTCTCCTGAGGCCTGGAATGGTGGCCTGGCTTTCCCGAGGAGCAGCCTGTTCTCCTGGGCACCTCAGCAGCCACTTTCCAGTACAGCTCTCACCCCCCACCCCCTAGTGCACGAGTTCGGTGGGTGTCTGCAAATGCACTCGCCCAATGCTCTGTTTTCATAAAGCATGGGATCCCAGCAGCGATGAGAATGCCGGGTCTGTTCAGCTCCACAGCAGCAACCATGGCTCTATGTATTCAAATTTGATTCTTGTGCAATGGGAAAGATAAGGGTCTAATTTCAACTTTTGCAAGTGGCTGTCTAGTTTGTCTAGCACCATTTGTTGTATATGCTGTCTCTCCTCCATGTTATATTTTGTACACCTTTGTTGAAGATCAGATGTTTAAAAATTTGTGGGTTTATCTCTTTTATTCTATTCCATTAGTCTTCATTTCTTATTTTGAGACCAGTAACATGCTGTTTTTGTTACTACAGCTCTATAGTATAATTTTAGATCTGGTATAGCAAAACCACCTGTTTCATCTTTCTTTCTTAGTAATATTTTGGCTATTCTGGGTTTCTTATTGTTCCAAATGAATTTGACAAATGAATTACTTTTTCTATATCTGTAAAGAGTGATGTTAGTCTGTTGATGGAGATTGCATTGAATCTATACAGAACTTTTGGCATCATGACCATTTTAATATATTAATTCTGCATAACCAAGAGCATGGATGATATTTCCATCTTTTCAAATCATCTTTGATTTCATTCTTTGGGGTCTGATAATTTTGGTTGTAGAGGTGTTTGACTTCCCTTGTTAGATTAATTCCTGAGTATTTTATTCTTTTCAAGGATATTGTGAATAGGACCAATATCATGATTTCTTCTTCTGCCCTATTATTGTTAGTGTGTAGGAAAGCTATTGAATTATGAGTATTGATCTTATATCCTACCACTTTTCTAAATCTGTTTATAATCTCAAGCAGTTTTCTGGTGGAGTTTTTTGGATCTTCCAGATATAGGATCACATCATCAGCAAACAAAGATAGTTTGACTTCCTCTCTTCCTATCCTTATGCCTTAGATTTCCATCTCTTGCCTGATTGCTCCAGCTAGGGTCTCAAGAACTATATTGAATGAAGGTGGTGAGCTTGCACAGCCTTGTCTTTTTCTCGAGTTTAGTGGAAATGCTTTCAGCTTTTGTCTGGTTAGTATTGTACTAGCTCTGGTTTTGCTACATACGTCCTTTACATAGTAAAGATAAGTTCCTTTAATCCCTTCCTTCTCTAGAATTTTGAGCATAAATGCTGCTGAATTTTATCAAAGGACTTTTCTGCATCAATTGATATGATCATATTGTTTTTGTCCTTAATACTGTTTAAGTATGAATCATATTTATTGATTTGTATATTTTAGGCCAACCTTGCATCACTGGAATGAAGCCCAGTTGATCATGATGAATTATCTTCTTGATGTGTTGTTGAATACAATTTGCTAGAACTTTATTGAAGATTTTAATGTCAACATTCATCGGGTATGTTGGTCTGCTGTTTTCTTTTTTTTTTTTATTTTGATGTGTCTTTGTTAGGTTTTGGTATCAAAATTATGGTTGCCTCATAAAAATTGTTTGGGGGAATTCCTTCCTTTTAATTCCATGGAGTACCTTAGTAAGGAGATCTGGTAGCTCCTCTTCGTAGGTATGGTAAAACTCAGTTGGAAATCCATCAGGTCCTGGTCTTTTCTTCTTTGGTAGTCCTTTAATAGCTGATATTGGGCTGTTTAGGGGTTTAATTTAATCTTTGCCAATTTAGGGATGTTGTATGTTTCTAGAAATTTGTCCATGTCTTCCAGATTATCTAATTTAGAGGAGTATAGTCTTTTGAAATATAATCTTATAATTTGTTGGATTTCTATGAGGTCAGTGGTGATCCATCCCTTTTCATTGGTGTTTTATTGATATGCTTCATTTCCCTCCTTTTAGTGAGATTGGCTACAGGTCTAACAATTTTATTTGTTTTTCCAGAATATCAGCTCTTCATTTCATTAATTCTTTTTATTGTTTTTTGTTGTTGTTGTTCTCAATTTCATGGATTTCAGCGCTGATCTTGATTTTTTCCTGTCTTCTGTTGCCTTTGGGTTTAGATTGTTTTTCCTTTTGTACTGATTTGAGATGGAGTATAGCTTATTTATTTGAGATCGCTGATAATTTTTATTGTGGGCGTTCAGTGTTATAAATTTTCCCCTTAGGAATGTTTTCATGCTGTCCCATAGTTTTCAATATGTTGTATCTTCATTTTCATTCCCTTCCAAGAATTTCATGATTTCTGCTCTCATGTCTTCTTGGATCCTTTTTCATTTAATAGGGTATGATTCAATCTCCATGCATATATATGTTTTCTGTTATGATTTTTTATGTTAATTTCTGGGGTCATGGTATTATGATCTTAAAGGATACATGGAATATTATCTACTTTTTATAGTTGCTGAAAATTTCCTTTGTGAACTAGAATATGATCTGTTTGGAAATGTATCCATGTGCTGCTGAGAAGAAAGTGTATTTAGCTGATTTGGGGTGGAATATTCTATAGATGTCTGTTAAGTTCATGTGATTTATGGAGTTGATTAGGTTGCAGATTTCTTTATTATTTTTTTTTCTTTAATGATATGTCTGTTGGTTACAGTGGAGTGTTGACATCTTCTAGTTATTGTGTTGCGGTCCACAAGTAGTTTTATGCCCTGGAGTAATTTATTCACATAGTTGGGACATTGTTGTGTGGAGAGTATATATTTGCTATGATTATATTTTCCTACATATTTTTCATTTTAATAATATGTAGTCGCCTTCTTTGTCTCTTCTGATTACTTTATATTTGAAATCAACTTTGTCGGATATAATTATTGTGATGCCAACTTGCTTTCTGGGTCCATAAGCATGGTAGACTTTTTCTATCCTTTCACCCTTAATCTGTGGATACTCTTGGCTATAAGACAGGTCTCTTGTAAGCAACATATTGTTGGATTTTTTTTTTCATCCAAAACAATCTGCAAATCTGTGTCTTTTGTGTGGTGCATTGAGGCCACTCACATTCAGTGTTAGAACAGAAATGTGGTTGTGGTCCATAATCATTGCATTTTATTAGTATGTTTTGTGCTGTCTTGGTTGGGTAGTGACAACTAGTACATTTATTGAATTTCTTCCCTTTGTGTGTTTTGAGTAGTGTTTGCTTGTTCTTTCTGGAGTTTATTGTTAAGGATTCTTCATAAAGCTGGTTTTCCAATCATGAATGCAGCAAGTTTGATCTTATCCAAGAAAAGTTCTTATTTTCCCCTGGAATTTGAAGCTGAGTTTTGTTGGATAAAGAATTATTGGTTCCATGTTGCGGTCATTCAGATGCTGAAAGATCTCCTTCCATGATCTTCTTGTTCCCAGAATCTGAGCTGAAGAGTCAGATGTGATATTTTGTTTGTTTGTTTTTCCTCTGAATGTGATTTGGTGTTTCTCCCTTGCAGCTTTTAATATTCTCTCCTTGATTTTCCTGTTGTGTATTTTTAAATTGTTATATCTTGGTGACATTCTCATTTCATTAGGCCTATTTGGTGTCTTGTAAGCTTCCTGGATAAGCATATCTGACTAATTTTTTTGTGGGAAATTTTTTCTTTAACTATTTCTTTGAGAATGTCCCTGTAGCATTCATTTGCATTTCTATTTCTTCCTGTATCCCAATTACTCTTCAATTGTTTCTTCCCATTTCATCACAGACATTTTTGAAATTCTGTTCATGTTCTGTGAATTTTTTTTTAAGCTTTTTGTCATCCATGTGCTCAAGCTTGCTCAGTTTGTCCTCATTATCAGCAGTTCTTTTTTCAGTAGCTGAAGCTCTATTTCCTACAGAAGTTAGTCTACTATTAAATTCTTCCATGGTTCTTTCCATGTCATTGACTGCAGATTTTAGCTGTGTTACTTCCTTTTTGAATATGTTTGTTTCTTTGATAATAGAGTTTCTCAAATCTTGAGGTTTCTTACTTAGTCCTGTCATTAAATCTTCTTTTATTTCAATGTTAATTTTAGTTATCAGATCATTGATAATTTATTCTAGATTTTCATCCTGTTCCCTGACTGTGGGATCCTTGCTAGGGGAGTTGTGGGTTTGAGATGACCCTCTTCTAGTTTGATTCTTCATCTTTGAAAAGCGACGTTCTGATCTTTGAACTGGGGTTCCCTCACAGCAACGGAATTTTTCTGGAGATTTTTCATCAGGTCAGAGTCAGTCAAGAAGTAGCCTTCCTTCAGCTCATTTTCTTGCAAACTTTCAGTAAGCTTGATATTAAAGCTTACTCTCTTGCAGCCTACTAAAGCTTGAACATAGGTCAGTGTGTTTCAAACTAACGAACCTATGTACTAAAATAACTCACAAAAATATTTATAGAAACACAAGTTACCTACCATCCAACAGGTGAAATTTACTTTATTGACCATCAAAATTTCCTAGGCTAACAAAGAAGCAAAAATTACAACTCATAGCATAAAAATTAATGAATGTAATTATACCCTGTGATGACATAGATTTTAGAAATTGAGACAAAGAAATTTATGACAAAGATTAAAATAGAATAAATATTTGATAACATTAAGCTAAAAAGGTTCATAAGATTGCATAATGTAAAGTAAGTTTTGTTAAAGAGTCAAAAGCAATGAGTGGTAGTTATAACTACATTCAAAATTTATAATGATATTTCTGATGTTTTCTCTTATATATATTTATATTAATAAAATCATCCATAATAAAATTTAATATTGACCTTAAAGTTTTGAGATAATAAATAAAACCAATAACATAAAATTTAAGTTTATAATAAAAAATCAAAACATATTTTCACTGCATTAATTTAATTACACATATTTACATATTAATTATATATATTTGTGACTAGAATATCGGAAAGTTTATAAGATTATATGAGAATAAAATAACACATCTCTATAATTTATATTAATCTAATGCAAAGCTATTACTATGTAAAGATTTTAATAGTACATTTTATTTCTGTCAGTGCATAGATAAATATATTATCATACATTTGTCAATATCACTGAAGTTTGTTGTTTTACTATATTTGGGAAACTTGAATAATCTAATTTTTATAGGTAATATGATCTAAATCATCATGGCACTAAATTCACAAATAACAGCATAATCAAATGACATCAAATAAAATTTAATCTTTTCTGTCTACTCCTCTGTACCTTTCAGCTTGGATGAATATTACTGACATGTTTTTTCTCTAAAATCATTCTTGTGTAATCTTTTGATGAGAATATTTACCAAATGACATATATGAGAGCTTTTAAGATGGATGAGATTTATTTTCAACTCATTTTCTCAAAAAACTTAGTAAGGAAATTGATTCATACCCTGAAAAAATTACTGGAATATAAATATAAAGGGGAATTACATGAAAATAAGATCTTTGTAATATAACAGTAACCACTATTAAGTTTTTATAACTTCTAAATGCCTTAACATGATGATATAATTACATTCTGCTGCAGTGAAGGAGAAAAAAAGAATTCTAAATAATTGAAAGGGCATTGTTTCTTAAAGAAATATACAGAGCTATTCTGAATGAGGTGTGTTAATTTTGATCTATAAGTCAGGTTGCTCTTACACAGCACGTATTGTTTCTTCAGTTATTATTTGTTAATATTTAAAATTTCTTTAAAACTTCCATGGTAGCCTTGAATCTTTTGTTTAGTTTGTTGCATAGAGAAATTGGATTTTAAGGGACTGTAATCATTTTGTTCACCAAACAATGACTTAGAAAATGAATGCTCTCTGATTATATGTTTTTGTGTACATACCAAAAATATTAATGAGCTTGTGTCTTAGAAAATGGGTTATCAGGTGCTGGAGCGGTGGCTCAGCAGTTTCGGCGCTTGCCTGGCAAGCACAAGGACCTGGGTTCGAACCCCATCACCACGTACACAGCTAAGTGTTGGAGCAACTAAGGCCATATGAAAAAACTAAATAAAGATGTTTCTCTCTTTCTCTGTCTCTCTCACTGTCCCTCTCTCTTAAAAATAAAAAAAGAAAAGAAAAGAAAATGGGTTATCTCTCAGGAAAATTGGTTTACTTTTTTCAGTTTACCAGATTAACAAATAAGCATCTTTGTTTATATATTTTAATTTTGCATATTAGTGGTAGAAAATCAATTAAAATTAAGAATTCTGTAGTATACATTAATGAATTGGTGATACATAAATACATTTCTATTATCTACTATAATAGTATTATAAATATTTACATTAAAACCAAAAAATAAATTCTGAGCCATTATAAATTTAAGAGAAGCCCCTAAAATAAGTCCAAGGCCTTTGCACTAGAACTGCCAGCTATAAAAATTAAAAAATTTGACATGATTATGTTTTTCTTGTTAAAATTAATGTTGAACTAAAGCAGCATGTTGGACATTATGACAAGAATGCATAATTGTGAGAAGATCCTCTGGTTGTGAATCAACAGATTAATGCAGAATAATTTTATAGCAGTGACATAAGTGCTATTACAATTCACAATTGGAAATAAATATATTAAGAACTCTCAGATTCTGTTAAATACATAGTGTCCGGAACACTGTGCATGGACAGCTTGGATAAATTTCTACAAAGGAATCTCTTGCATGAACAAAATACTGTTGTGTCTCTCTTCTTTATCAAAATATGTAAAATACTGAAAAGAGCACACACTCAGATAATTCAGGATGAAGACACCTAGAACTGAATCAAGTTAGGGCCATTGCCTTGAACTAGGCATTTTGTGGACACCCCTTTCAAAAAGACCTACATTAATTAGTTGATTTCATTTAACTCTCCAAATAATCAGAGTTAGATTTCACCAGTTCATAGACAAAGCAACAAGGAAGCAAGCAGAAGTCAAATTACACCTCATTGTAGATGACATGACCTGATAAACAGATATATTTAACTAAAATCCACTGAAAAACTGTTAGAAGAAATAAGTGAATATCGTGGTTTCAGGATATAAATAAGTTGTACAAAAAGCTGTAGCATTTCTGAATGATAACAGTGAACTAAATGAAAAAGGTATGAAGCTCATTTATGAAACTTGCAAAAAATAAAATTCTTAGCGATAAATTTAACTAAGGATCTAAAACTTTTCTACTCTGAAAACCATGAAACAAAGATGAAAGTAATTCAAGACACAAATAAATGAAAAAATATATATTGTTCATGAACTGGAAAAGGTAATACTAATAAAATAATCAGACTACCAAAATCAAACTATAGAATAAATATAATTTCTATAAAAATTTTCAGAGATCAAAAACAATCCTAAATTTGGTAAATAATATTGACCAAATTATATGTGCATGTACAAATATGTATAACAACAAATTCACCATTATGTACACCTATAATGCACCAAAAATGGAAAAAAATAAAAAGATAAAAAGTAAAATTGCATGAAATCACCAGACTTCTGAATAGTCAAAGCAATCATAAGTAAAGGTGAAGACACACTACCTTATTTTAAATTGTACTATAAACTTGCACTAATCAAAATAGTATGGTAATGGCATAACACATACACACACACAGACCAAGTGTTTTAGCCAGCTCTTCCACTGTGACTAAACGACCTGACAAGAATAATTTTGAGGAGAAAATGTTTATTTTGAGGCTCATGACTTAAAAAGATCTCAGTCCATAGATAGTTGACTCCATTCCTTGGGACCTGAAGCAAGGCAAAATATCATGGCAAAAGCGTATAGCAGAGAAAAGCAACTAGGGACACAGCACCAGGAAGCAGAGTCAGAGTTCCCTTCACCCCAGACAAAATATGCATCCCAAATATGTCTCCTGTAACCCACCTCCTCCGGCCACACCTTAGATGCATTCAGTTAATACCCAGTTAAAAGGCTGGAGTGGTGGCTTGGTGGTTATGGCACTTGCCTGGCATGCATGAGTATGTGAATTCA
Source organism: Aplodontia rufa (assembly GCA_004027875.1). NCBI lineage: Eukaryota > Metazoa > Chordata > Mammalia > Rodentia > Aplodontiidae > Aplodontia > Aplodontia rufa. The sequence goes on along the minus strand of PVKS010048893.1, from coordinate 652 downwards.
AATCCCAGCACCACCCATGCAATGAAGTCTTGGAGCAGTGAAAACCACATGAAAAATTAAATAAAATTGATTCCGTCTTTGTCTCTCTCTCTCACTGTCCCTCCCTCTCTCTTAAAGAAAAAATACCCAGTTAATCCTTATCAGGTGATTAATGCACTGAATAAATGAAGGCTGTCATAACACAATCATTCCACCTCTGAATGCTCTTGTATTGCTTCACACATGCACTTTGGGGGACAATTCGATCAAAACCATAACACCAAGAGAGGATACGGAAATAAATCCACATGTGTACAGCCAATTAATTTTCCACAAAGCTTCTGAGGATACAAAATGGTGGAAGAATTGCCTCATCAATAAAGAGAACTGGGAATGCTGCATATACACAGAAGAATAAAAATAAACCATTATGTCACATCACATCCTGAAATAAACTGGAAAAGAATTAAAGACTTTAATGAAAAGCTGAATTTATAAAGTGACTACAAAAAACAAGAAGACTATGATATTGACCTGGAAAATGACTTTTGGTTTTTAACAAGTTTCTGAAATGTAGGCAACAAAAGTAAAAATCAAAAAACAAAACAAACAAAACATGCTGGGGGGTTTCATCACACTAAAATGTTTCTGCACAGTGAAGGAAACAATCAAC
>PVKS010048892.1:0-12211 GCA_004027875.1 Aplodontia rufa | reverse complement strand
CATGTGCCCTAATACACTATATTTAGAAAATAAATTATCCATCCATTCCTTCTTTTATTCCACAAGTATTTATGGTTCACTTTCTATGATGCAAGATTGTACTTTTTGAAACTGTGGACAGAGGACAGCCACCTGATAAAAGAGACAGATACCCTTTATGCGGTCCATTTTATGAATTTGTTACAATCCAGGATCTGGTACTTAGTCCAAAAAAGTTAAAAATAATCCTGCCCAGCTCCTAGGTTTATATGTCCTCGTCAATGATGAGTTACAGAGACAAAGCTCACAAGAAAATGAAGTATAAACCCCATGAGGAAACTAACTGCAACGTAAACCAGGAATTTGAAAAGTGTATCCCGACCAGTGTGTTCTACAGAGTCATATAGAAAGAGGTTCATAATCTCACTGCCACATGATGGATAATTTTGAGCAAGTCAGGCAAACTCTCAAACCTTCAAAAATCTCCATCTGTAAAGTGGGAATCAAAAAGTTAGTCCACAAAGTGGTTGCTATTAATGGCTTTGTATACTGCTTATAAGTCATTAGTCGCTCATGGGCACCCTATGCACCAAACATACAATGAGCAAATCTCACGACTACATAGGCTTGTGGAGACAACAGGTGAAACATGAAGCCAGGCTCAATCAGGGCTGGGGGGAGCCAGATGCACGATCCAGGACAACCATCATCTGTCAGGTGACCAGGGTGGGTCCCAACAATGTTCCCAAGACTCTCTTTTACCTAAGTTTCCTTAGAGTTCCAATGTTCCTTATGACTGACACTTTCAGTCAATATACATCACCACAAAGCTAGTACTCACTGACGATAATTACCTTATTACACAATATGCTAGATAAAATGGTTTTTATTCTGGCCAGGTATCTGGTCTACTCTCACATGATTTTTGCATCTGTTTAATTCATTTAGTTTGTGGCATATTTATAATGTGCCACGTTAGCTAAACTGTACCTATGCCCCCCCAGAATTCCGCATCAGTTACAGGAGATGTGGTGCCTGAGAGGCAGAAGACAAAAACTGAAACAGTTTTCATCTCCTCTAGATGCTTGGAAAGTAGGTGAGAGGCTGAAGGCACAGGTGTAGCTCAGGTGTGCCTAGTTGCAGAATGAAGGGTATCATCTTTTGGAGGCTTGGAATCAGCGAGATTGACAAGAGGCCCACATGGGCCCCCCATCCCTGTGGATTCTGGCCCAACCTTGTAGGTTCCAGCTTTTTCTTGTTTCCTTCACTTCACGTTCATCTTTGCTCCCTGACACCTGCTCAGGTGATCCAGAATCCAGAACAAGACACCAAAGCAACAGCCTCCCATATACTATTCAACCATCCTCTGGAAAAACAAAAACAAAAAAAAAAGCCTCTACCTAAATCTTACATAGTTCCTCTATGGCTTCGTTGTCTCTGGTTGAACATGACTGATACAGTGTTAATTTCAAAACTCATGTCTCTGAGGGGGTTTGCTGTCATTTCTAAAGTTCCTGGGAAGTTGAATGGAGGACACAGCCAACATAATGAATCTCTATCCTTTCTTTATTGTTTTTAATTTTATTGTTATAAAATTTTCATGCCACAAAATTAAGTGGACCTTTCAGTAGATTCCCAAAGTTGGACAACCATCACCACTATCCGCACCCACTCCCAGTTTCCTTTCTTAGACCCCAGCTACAAGTCTGCTTTCCTTCTCAACAATCTGCCTATCCCAGATATTTCATATAAATGAATGGTATATGGACTTTTTGCCTACTTTTTTCCCCCTTCCAACAGGATGTTTTCAAAATTCTTCCAAGCTCTGGGATGCATCAGTATTTGATGTCTTTTTTTAATAACCAAATGCTATTACATTGCACAGATATACCACATTTTGTTTATCTGGTCATAAGCTGGTGGGCATTGGGACTGTTTCCAGTGTGGGACTATTGTGAATAATGTTGCTATGGACATTCATGTATAAACAAGTTTTTGTTTGATTAGAGGCTCTCGAGTTTTGTGAGTATGCACCTAGGAATGAGATTCCTGGAACATGTGGCTATTCTACATTTAACACACCAAGGATCTGTCAAACTTTCTAAAGTGGCTGATTTGTTTCATGTTCTCACCAGAAGTACAAAAGATGTCCAATATCTCCACATCTTCTACAAAGCTGTCATTTAAAAAAATTATAGCCAATTTAGGCAGGTATAAAGAACATCTTACGGTGTCTATCTTGTTGTGTACAAAGGTTCTAGGTGGCCAGGTGTGAAGAGCATCATCTTTATTTTTTTGGGACAAAATGTTCATTATTGCCTTCTTTTTCAACCTTGAAGCTTACAAAGGGAATAATAAAAATAATGATCAATATACTTTGTTGGAAGCATGTGGTATAATGATAAATTCTTTGTTTATACCATCTAATTATCTCCAGGATCCTTCAAGAAAGAGAAGATGCATCCTGTTCAGTCTCTCCTGTATATGACAGCATGTCATGCACACAGTAGGTTGCCTGTCATTGACAAAATGCCATTCAGTTTATAGATGAAGAAATTTGAGACTCAGGGATGGAAATTGCTACCCTCAAGGTTGCCAATAATTAAATGGCAATTTCCTTGGGTGTGAATGGGTGCTCTTTGTTATTTGAAACCAAACATGGCATGATAGCTAATTGAAAGGAAGGATGGTATTCAATATGGACATGTACATCAGGTTAAAAGATAAGATGCATGCTATGCTATTTCTATGAAAGTATTGTTTTCTTAAGAAAAGCATTGCAGGGGCTGGTGGGAGCTTGCCAGGCACGCGCAAGTATGCTAGTTCAGAACCCAGCACTACACACGCAAAGAAGTGTCCAAGGAAAGTCACATGAAAAACTAAATAAAAATTGCTTCTCTCTTTCTCACCGTCCCCTCTTTCTTTAAAAAAAAAAAAAAGAAAGAAAAAGAAAACCATTGCAAATCAAAAAGTAAGGTCAGAGTCAATGGATATCTTTCCTCCCACACCCTATTTCCCTCTCAGAATATCTTAAGTACAATCTTTCACATTAAGAGATTGTCTAGAAAATTCCTTCACCCACATCCTACATAAGCATTTCAGAAACAATTTTAAAATATTCCATTATATATTCAAAAATAAAATATTCATTATATATTCAAAAATAAAACACAAACTGAAAATTATAAAGTACGGTTAATTTAACCATGAAAGGGAAGTTTCAGAGGCAATGATCCATGCAACACTGTGAAGGCACCAAGAGTCACTGAAAATCTAGCTAAACAAATAAATATGAGTCATTTGTAAATAACCACAGTGGTTAATTTTATGTTGTGCATATCTTAAAATGACTTTGGAAAAGGAAAGTTGAAATTGCGCAAATTCCCCTCACAGTGGTGAGTTGGAGTCTATCAAGATGGAGCAGCATGAGGGATGGAGGGAGGGACTTACAGCATGGTTGCCTGGGGAATCCACCCCTTAGAGGGAGAAGAGATCCAGCAACCATGGGAAGATGTCAGGCAGGTTTCTGGAAACTTTCTCCTGTGACTTAAGTCAAGCCACGGGAAACAGAGAAAGACACATAAAGACACGCACATCCACGTCCACGCTTCCTCACAGATGCTCAGGTCACATGAGTGGCAGAGGTGAAATTCACTGGGCATACACAGAACTTCTCATCTCTGGTAGCCGGTGAGTCAGGTTGCCAGGAAGGGAAGCCCAGCCTCACTAGCTCTCTGCTCCCAAGTCTGTAGTGCCAAGAGAACAGCACAGTGGGAAGGAAGTGGTTTGAGCCAGGGAGAAACTGGAAGCTGAAGAACCTGAAGCAGATTAAGTTACAGAACAAACTACCTGGTGCCTGGTATTTACATTTCTCTACAGTACACAGTAGGTGTACAGGTGCATTTATTACATTTTATTCTAATACTGACAATTAGAAATTAATTGATAAGTTATTAACTAATCTGCAAAACATTTTATTTTTAATCTGTAAAGATGTTGTCTATGGAGATTAGAGTTTCCATTCTCACTATCCCTGCTGGGGACCTCCTTCTCCCTGAGGCTGAGGCTTATAAAGAACTTCAGTGGGGTGTGGTGGAGCACGCCTGGAATCCCTGCTACTCAGGAGCCTGAGACAGCAGGATCCCAAGTTTAAGGCCAGTCTGGGTAACTTAGCTAGTTGCCCAAAATAAAATTTAAAAAGGGGGCTGGGACGGTAATTCAATGATAGAGAAGTTTGGTAACATGTGTGAAGATCTGGATTCAATCCACAGCTCCAAAAAGAAAGAGAGGGATGGGGAGAAGGGGAAAGAGAGAGAAAGAGAAGGACTTAGGCTTTTCCTTTTTTTTTTTTAACAACCTTACAAGATTTTAACAAAATAATATAAAATGTGTATATATTCTGGATATTGCAATTATCCCCAGGAGTGCCCCCCGCAATTACCCTCCCTTATCCCTCCCTTCCCCTTCCCATTATAACTCTAAAAAAAGTATTAGATTGTAAAGCATTACATCTTATCTGGATTTAACACATGCTACTAGACCAACTTTCTCATTGTCCAGGATCTAGTCCCCACCTCCACAGATGAGTGGAGACAATCGACCCTTAGTTCTCTGGGTTAAGTTGATTTTACTCATCATGATCTCTTCCATAGCCATCCATTTACCTTCGAAGGCTGCAATATCATTGTTTCTAATTGCTGTGTAATATTCCATGGTATAAATGTACCACAGTTTTTGGATCCATTCTTCTTTGAAAAAGGGTGGGCCCTGGTTCACTCAAGAGTTCATCTAGCCCAGGGTCAACCAAGGACAAGTACTTTAGAGATCTATGAGGAGACCTTACAGGAAAACAAACTAAATCAACAACAAAACTCTGATCCATGAAAGCAATGAAAATTAGTTGGTCAGAAAATAAAATCCTTCTCTTTGGAATTTGCATATGATTACAATTATCTTTTGGGGTATGTATTTATGGAAGATTTATTCCAGTGTCTCAAGCAGCTTCCCCAACCCCATCATTATTACCAAAATCCTTGACATTCAAATCCTTAAGATAAAATGGCAGAGTATTTCCATATATCCTATGTACATCTTCCCACATAATTTAAATAATTTCTAGATTTACTTAAACTTCTAACTCAATGTAAATGCTCTGTGAATAATTGTCGTATTGTTTAGGAAACAGTGACAAGAAAACAGAGAAAGAGAGAGAACCCAGCAGAGCCCACCGGAAACAGAAAGAGCCATTTGTTTGTTGGCATCTTTACAAAAACACTATCTGTCTCTTTCAACATAGAACACATAAAATAATGCACATAATAAACAAACTCAGATGAGCAAAAATCTGATCTGTTTTCAAGTTCCAGCAGTGCTTAGATAGTTTATACATAATCATACTCCAAGACTTGGTTGAAAATATCTGAAGTGCAGACACAGGGCTCAGTAGAAAGAGTATGGACTGCATACAACTCCCATCTAGAAAGTGCTACCAGAAAGACCAACATAAGGGGTCTTATCTGTACAAAAAGACAAAACAGAGTTGGACACCTACCTGCAGAGTTCTACTGCTATAGTTACTTCTGAGTGAACAACTGAAAAATTTTTAATTTTGAGAAAACAAAGAAATAACAGAATGATAATGCTTATCAAGCATCTACTGTAAACCAAGAACTATGCTTAATTATCAAATTTAATCTTGATCCTAACTTCACTAGGAACGATGATTTCCCAATTGCAGATAAGGGTACTGACAGGTGAAGGAAACGAAGTGTACCAATGAGATCACAGAGCAACTAGGAGGCCAAGAGGGCCCCTGACCTTGTTTGCTTGTCTATATGACCATATTGTAATGCTAACTCCTTTCTTTCAGTCATTTACCACGTGACCCTGAGGACCCAATTAACTATGCTGTGCTTTCTCCACTATGAAATAAGAATATTGGAATAGATGGTGACCACAATTGCTTTCAGCTAGAAAAAGCTATTCTTTAAAGCATGGTTAAATAATTTTTGAGCTTAAAGAAGAAGCATTCTTAACAGTACTCATAATTATATGAGTCCTCACTATGTGCACAGTTTGGCATTTAGTAAATGACAATAATTCAGTTGAATTAATAAAAATATGCCAACCTTCCTAAACACATTATCTTGTTCAATCTTCATACTTCTGAGACATGTACCATTACCATTCCGTTCCTCTGAATGAAAAACCTTTGAAAAATGAGCCTAGAATGAAAAAGTGACTTTCTTAAAAGGCATGCGGTAACCTTTGGAAATCACTTCAAACACAGTATCTCAAATTAGATGCTAGAACTTGACTGTGAATATATACACACCATGAGAGTACAATTTCAGGTGGGATAAATGCTTAGTATTAGAGTATTTAATTTTTCTGTTGTATCCTATGAACTAATAGAGAGGCAGGACAGATATCAGGAAATCTATGAATAGTTATGAATGGGAAACCTATATTTTGGGTAACGTCCCATGAAGCTATTACATTCTCTCATTTCTATTCTCATCTACAAAGCATAAAGAGACCATCAGCTTCCAGATAAGCAATCAAGTTATTAAGTAAGAAGGTTAAATGTTAAAGCAGACATAGTAGGCATTTGAAAATAAAAGTGCAATATAAATGCAAAGGTTGATTTTTAAACATTTTAAATGGTTCATCTTCCAGGCTGAATGCCAAATAAGAGACACCTAAAGTTTTCAGATATGTGAGGTCAGGCCAGTTCTGAAAAGTGTGAATTTATTCCCTTACCCTGTGGCTTTATAAGATCAGCACTGAAGTTAGTTAACTTTCTTTAGAAATTCTTAAGAGTTGGGTTCTGGATCCAGACCAACCACTTACTTTTCCACAGACTCAGGCAACCACTGAACTCCCCTGGGCTGTCTCCTCATCTTAGTCCTTCCAGGGGGCCTGGATGCTATTCTCCTTAGTGTCCGCAGAATTTATGATTCATTTTTCAGAATCTCCATTTCCGGGTACTCAGAAACCCCAGGATTCCATTCATATTGCTACTTTCTGATCAGCATATCCAACTGCTTATTTCAACCTAACTCAATTTGGGTGTTTCCTTTGTATTTTATATCAACAAAACATGGGATGTATCCCCATATTTCAGGATGTGTGATAAAGTGCAATATCAAATGTTTTCTTAAAGATAGATATGTTGGTTCTCTCTTGACACTCTTGACTAATACTCTAGCTGTGCAGAAGCTTTTTAGTTTAGTGGCATCCCATTCATTTATTCTTGGTTTTAAAGTTTGCACTATGAGAGATTTGTTAAGGAAGGCAGTGCCGACCCCTATGTCATGTAGTGTTGATCCTATTTTTCTTTGAACAATTGTATAGTTGCTAATTTCCATAATCTTGAACCATTTTGATTTGATTCTTGTGCAGGGTGAGAGTAAGGATCCAATTTCAGTTGTCTGTATATAGTTATCCTGTTTGTCCAGCACCATTTATGGAATAGACTGTCCTTCCACACTATGCTTTTGCTCCCTTTATCAAACATCAGATGGTTAAAGAATTCAGGGTTGGTCTCAGTATCTTCTATTCTGTTCCACTGGTCTTCATTTCTGTTATGCTACCAATACCACGCTGTTTTTGCTACTATAGCCGCATAGTATAATTTCAGGTTAGGAATTGTGACACCTTCTATTTTCTCTTTCTTTCTTAGTAATGTTTTGGCTATTCTGGGTGTTCTGTTATTCCATATGAATTTAAGAATAGCCTTCTCTATGTCCGTGAAGAATGACATTGGTATCTTGATGAGGATTGCATTGAATTTTGGTAGAATGGCCATTTTGTTTATATCGATTCTGCCTAACCAAGAAAGAACCTACAGAATGGGAGAAAATTTTTGCCTGTTACACCTCAGACAGAGGGCTAATAATCAGAATATACAAAGAACTCAAAAAACTGAACACCAAACCCACAAATAATCCAATCAATAAATGGGCTAGGGAGCTAATTAGAAATTTCTCAATGGAGGAAGTCCAAAAAGCTGATAAATATATGAGAAAATGCTCTACATCACTAGCAATCAGAGAAATGCAAATCAAAACTTCAATGAGATTTCACCTCACTCCTATCAGAGTGGCAAAAATGAAGAATACGAACAATGACAGATGCTGGAGGGGCTGTGGGAAGAGAGGAACACTTTCACACTATTGTTGGGACTTCCAGTTTCTATAGCCACTCTGGAAAGCAGTGTGAAGACTCCTCAAAAAACTGGGCCTGGAACCACCTTATGACCCAGCTATCCCACTCCTGGGAATTTTCCAAAAGAGCTAGAATTGGCTTATTACAGAGATACGGCTTCATCATTGTTTTAGCAGCTCAATTTACTATAGCTAAATTATGAAACCAACCCAGATGCCCCTCACTGGACGAGTGGATCCAAAAATTATGGTATACTTATACAATGAAATTCTACTCTACTATCAGAGAGAACAATACCATGGCATTTGGAGCCAAATGGATGGAGATGGAAAAAATTATTTTGAGTGAAATATCCCAAACTCAAGGGCTGAATGTTTCCTCTCATATGTGGAAGCTAGACTACAACCAGAAACAGATTGAAAGTTGGGTAAGCTAATAATAACCGCGACATGGGTGAATTGTTACATGAGCAAGGGGAACCTTGCCTATGACGCTAGGGGACTAAGGGACAGGAGAGGGGGAGGGAAAAGGAGAGTCATCAAGGTAGCTGGAGGGAGGGAGTATGGGGGTTATCAACCCAGTAGGGAACCTTCAACTTCCATGAGAAGCCCAACTAATACAGGGGTAAAGTAGGAGGAAACACGGGATTGGGGGGAACCCAAAGGGGAAAGACCATGGACTGGCATCAGCCTCGGCTTGCTCTATCATTATGCATGTGCTCACAATTCTGTGGCACCAATTCCCACCTAAATGTAAGACTATGCTGAATGAGTTTTTTTAAAGAAAGATAGATATGTTTATTACCTTCATTATGGTGATGGCAAGCCAAGTGAATACCAATGTCCAAACTCATCATATACTTTCACTATGTTTTTAAAATTACCAATTACATTTCAATAAAATTAGGAAAAATACATCTTTAAATCCTTTATTAAATACAGAAATCTAAATTTATTTACTATTTATATTTTAAAAGGATGCATATTTCTATTAATAACCTAATAAAAAAATCTCACTTCTCTATTTTGAATTAGAATTCTTCCTAGAACAGTTCCCAACATCTATTGAAAGGCTACTTGATAAAACTGTGTGTGGGGTTGGTGGAAGCTACAGTTAGCAAGTTGCTGCTACTATTTTTAGTCTGCATTATTTGTAAGGGTTTTCTGCCCTTTATCTTATAATACTCTTAATAACATTATATAAAAGGGGTGTTGTCCTTAGGTCTCCAATTGTAACATTCTAGACACGTTTGATTACTAGTTTTCAAAGGAAGATTTACAGTAGCATGATTATTCTGGAATAAAAACACCAAATGAAAATTTCTTTTGTTTTTGTTTTTTAAGAGAGGACAGTGAAAGAGAGAGAGACACAGAGAGAATCAATTTTTACTGAGTTTTTCACATGGCTTTTGTTGCTCTGACACTTAGCTGTGTATGTGGGTGCTAGTGTTTGAACCCATGTACTTTTGCATGCCACGCAAGCACCGTAACTGCTGAGCCACCGCTCCAGCCCCCCAAATGAAAATTTCTAATAGAAGTAAATATTCCTATTGCACAGTGCAAATTTGCTTTTAGTAGATTATATGTGAGTAGCCAAAGACTTTACTTTTTTTAAACAGAGAGAGAGGGACAGTGGTGGTGGGGGGGAAGAATCAATTTTATTTAGTTTTTCATGTGATCCATTTTGCTCCGATACTGTGGAGTATGTGGTTCTGGGGTTTGAACCCAGGTCCTCACACATGCCAGGCAAGCACTGTAACCACTGAGTCACCACTCCAGCCCTCAGGTATTACTTTTTAAAGAGATAGTGAAAGCCAACCTGAATTAGTAGAAGATGAATCATACATTTTATGAAGTAGCACACTTTCTTCATTTCATGTATGAAGTTTACTCATGCTACGATTTTCCTTGTTAGTCCTTTTATATAAAATCCTGATTTAATGATTAAGTAATTCCATAAGAACTGTCTGCAAACGGGAGCTTTTACTGCCTTTAGTACTTTCAATCTCTTACCATCTTTTTTTGTGAACCATCTTACTGGTGATCCAATCAACTATCAAAGGTAAATTTCAACCTCATTGCCCTACATAGAATATATCCTAAGTTCTAACTAACTGTGATCTGGGGGGAAAAAGTCTAAACAGGAAATGATGTGCAGCAAAGAACATTTTTAAATCACCCAGATTTACTGTTGTTGAGGTTTACATTCTAAAGCATGCTTCTAAAATATCACTCCTAGCACATGGGAAGAAACACATTCTTTCAGAGTAGAAGTGTTAATTAATGTGCATGACACAGAACAAGAAAAAGGTTAGAGCTGATGCTTCTGCTAATAGCATTTCTAAAAATAGAGGAGTTTCAAAACAATGCTTTTTCATGTTAGTTAACATTTTCAAAGCCCCAGGATTACTGCTAAGATGTATTGATTTGTTCAAATAAAATCATCTGTTGCACAGATAGTATTCACATACATTCCTATTGACTCAAATGCTATCATTTTTATCTTATTAAAACCATTTCTAATGGGAAGGCTGTGATGCCATTTCTCTTTCACGTAATTTGTGTGAATTTTTTTTTTTGTTACCAACCAGAGGTTTCACCCAAAATTATGATCAGAATGGCCTATGGTCCTTAGTGTGGCATGCAAATCTGAAGTGCCCTTCATTTATCTTTATTTGCCATTGACTTTTATTTTTGAAAGCATTAAAGAGTCACAGGAGGTTGTAAAAGGTAGTTCAGAATGGTCTTGTGTACCTTTTACCTGGGTTCTCCTGCGGTTACATTTTATAAAACTATACAGACAATATCCAAACCATGAAATTGGCACTGGGATCATGGGTGTACGTAATTCTGTGTCATATTTTCACAGGGCAGATTTGTGTCCTCACCATCACATCACAGTACAAGGCTACCCACTTAGTCACCGGTATTTCCCATGACCCTCTTGTAGGTCTCAAATCTGACTTTGCATTTTTTTTGTCTTAATCTCTTTATGGTTCATCTGGTTTTTAAACCTGCCTTCCTGCAAGTTACTTTAACATTGTCTACCATTCCTTTTTGACTTACCTTTGATATTTTAAATGCATCTGTTTGTCTAAGTTCTTCTTTTTGTATTGTTCTAGGTCTTACACAATACATTCAAAATCTACCAGTCTATTGTTGTCCATGTTTGACTAATTTTACTGAAACGTGACATTTTTCTCTTACGGACATGTGTTTAACTCCTCATTTATAAGTGTCTTAAGTATCTCCTCTATTTCAATTTCTTTCTCTTATTAAGATTGGTGAATCCTTGTTGTGCGATCTTCAAATTCACGTGACCTCTGACTTTTCCATGTTTTTGTTAAACCCATTATTGAGTTCCTAATTTCATCATATGTTTTTCAATTCTAAAAGTTTTGTACATTTTCATTGTATCTCCTATTTAATATCATTGAGAACCACATCAGTGATGAATTCTAAATTCAATCATCAAACATAATTTATCTCAAAGAAGAAATAAACTGTTTTGCTTTTACCCATATTTTAAATCTTAAAATTTTTCTTTCTTTCTAATGTTCCAGTCTGTCATCTTTTTTCATTTCTGATGTTTTGAGAACTTTTATTCCTTTTGCATAGGCTTGCTAGTGAATAAATCCTCCAGTTTCCTTTCATCTGAAAATGCCTTGATTTCTTTCTCATTTTTCTTTCTTTTCTTTTTTTTAATTGAGAAATTTATTTGTTGAACAATCATACAAATTTTAACAAAATAATAAATAATGTATATAGATTCTGAAAATTGGATTTTTACCCCCAAGAGTGTCCCCCCCCCCAGTTACCCACCATTATCCCTCCCTTCCCCTTCCCACAACATCTCTAAAAAAAGTATTAGGGTGTGTAACATTACATGATATCTGGATTTAACACCTGATAATAGACCACCTCTCTTAATGGCCAGGGTCTAGTTCCAGCCTCCACAGATGAGTGAAGACATTCAACCCTTGTTTTCTGGGTTATGCTGATTTCACTCAGCATAATTTCTTCCATAGTCATCCATTTACCTTCAAAGGCTGCAATATCATTGC
>PVKS010048891.1:0-12210 GCA_004027875.1 Aplodontia rufa | reverse complement strand
ATTCTTTTTTTAATAAATGCCAAACTGTTTTGCATTTAGAATAGAGCTTTGATAAAAATGGAAATACTCCACAATAAAGAAACTCTGGCAATGTAGAAAGATTCCAGAAAAAATATAGGCAGAGATAAAAGAGAAAGCAAAGAGGTAAAAAAAAAAAAAAAAAAAAAAGAAGAGAAAAGAAAAAGCCCCAGAGACATCAATATTGATGGTGTCAATGTTGGCACCGTCTTACAAAACTGAACCCAGAAGCAGAGCACGAGAATAAAGACGAGATTCACGAGAGTTCCCACAGCAGAGACTTGGAATTCCAAGAACTGTACACTGAGTTTCTGTTACCTCATGATCCTATTTATATCTCAGAATGCTGCGGAACCACCCCACTTCCCCAGACCAAAGTCCAAGGAAGTTCCTGCAAACTTCTGGTATAGAGGAAGGTTCAGAGAGGCGGACTGACTTCTCCAAGGTCACACAGCCCAGAACAGATGGAGCAGAGGGGCTGAAGTGCATTCTTGTAGCCAATACTGCTAGAAGATCATGCATGGGCACTTCAGCCTGGGTGTAGGTGCCTGGCTGAGCTCCCAAGGCCTTGTGGGGCTGCCAGGGACGTGGGGGACACGCCGCCCACTTTCTATAACATTTCCTTGCACCGGCATCCCCTGGGCTGAGTCATTGGCTGCGTCTGCCTGACACACCCAACTCGGTAATGGGAGGGAAACACACTTTCTTTCATGGAAATGAACGGCCCTCCAGGGCAGCGACTGAGCTGGACCAACTGGAGTGCATGTTGTCTAAACTGACCACTCATCTCTCCTGCCCTTTGATGAGCCACTTGAGTGTCTGCCTGACCTGAGTGCTTTCAGGCCTGGGGCTCTACTCAGCTTGACCCAGTTAGTCTGAGACCTGACCTTCACATCCCAGGAGAGGCTACAGTCCCTAAGTCCCCCATGTCAGAGGAGATGAGAGAAGTGGCCTCATTGCTGGCAGGGCAGGGCTTGGTCTCCAGGACAATAACCCCCAACACACACAGGCATCTGCTCTTGGGGCCACCATCTCTGTAGACACAGCCCACCCGTTACTTTGCCCCTGGGTAACTTCAGCCTCCCTGGCTGTATAATCAAGTGGCCTTATTCAATTCTAGCTAAGGGTGGGTCTGGGGCCCAAGGTAGCCAGTCAGACTCTCTATAATGGAACTTGCTGGTCCATTCCTAGAACTCCTTCAGTTCTTGTCTTTTGTGAAGCTGGACTTGTTCTGTTTTGTTTGACACACGCCTGTAATCCCGGCAACTCCGGAGGCTGAGGCAGGAGAATCACAAATTCAAAGCCAGCCCCAGCAATTTAGTGAAGCTCTAAGCAACTTAGCGAGACCTTGTCTCAAAATAAAATCATGAAAATGGTTGGGGATGTGGCTCGCTGGGAAAGTGTCCATGGATCCATCCTTGGTACAAAAAAATGGAAAAGATTTACCTCCAGTTCGCCCGTATCGTATTACAGGCGATGCCATTTGCCCATATCACTTGATACGGTTCCACGATCCGGGAAACGTGACTGTGCACCCCATAATCAAGACACCCAACCAATCCATCTCTAGGCAAATCGCCCTCACGTCCTTTTACAGCAAATTCTCTCACTCTCCTTTTGGCCTCTGCTCTAACTGCTGCTGCTCCGGTTTCGTCACCTAAGTGGAATCTTGTAGCATACAGCAGTTGGTGTCTGGCTCCCTTCAGTTAGCATAAGGGATCTGATTCCTCCACGGTGCTGCGGGTATCAACAGTCCCTTCCTTTATTACTCAGTAGTTACTCCATTTAATGACTACGCCACAATTTATTTGTACATTAACCTGGTGACGGACGTTGGGGCTGTTCTAGTAATCATGAATGGAGCGTCTGTGGATGTTCATGTGTGGTTTTTTTGTGTGGATGCATCTTTACTTCTCTGAGTAAATACCTACAAGCTGTCCCCACATCCTTCCAATGGATTTTTGGTTGTCCTTAAGCTGCCCTGAGTCTGTGCCCATTCACACAACCAAGGAATGGATACACCCAGGAGTCCCCACCTCTAATTCTCCCAGAGGGCTCTGTGGGCGTAGGGATTCCTGTCCTCATTTCACCCAGGATTCAGGCTCTTGAGGCATTGAGCCTAAATAACCTGCCCCAGGCCACACATTTGAATGCAGATCAAAGTCACAAAAAGAGTCACAGAATGCTTTCCGAATTCCCAGTGGCCTAGGTGGGAAGGAAGCATCCCCCTCCTCTCCCTCGGGAAGGTGCAGAGCGATGTCCACAGTTGACAGAACGAACGCCTCAGTCTCCCGTTTGTAAAGATAGGTGGGACTAAATAATGAATTTGATTTTTTGCAGTACTGGGGATTGAACACAGAAACACTCTACTACTGAGCTACACCCCCAGCCCATTTCATTTTTTATTTTGAGACAGCATCTTGCTAAGTTATCCAGGCTGACCTCGAATTTGTGATCCTCCTTCCTCAGCCTCCCTAGTTTCTGGAATCACAAGTGTGCAAGTAACGAATTTCTGATGGCCTGCGGTCTGATTCAGGCATCCCGTGGGCTCCTCTCAGCCCTCTTTTCTATAAGGAAGTCCAGGGTATGAAGCTTGGGGTTGGGGGCCGGCGACAGCGCTTACTCCCATCATCCCTTGTGGCAACCTCCTGAGCTGCCATCCTGGGCTGGTTGACCCCAGAAGAGCAATTTGCACTCCCTGCCTTTTTGGATTAAAAAGAAAAAGATACCCCTGTCACCTTGGATTAGCGTCACTCTTGCTGCTGAGAATCTTCTACCGCACCAGCCCTCTCTTTGCCTGTATTTTCAGAATGTTCAAGTTTCTAAACAAGACCTGACACGTCGGGTGGCTTCACCCCCCTCCTTTGCAAGCTTTTAAAAATAAGATGAATTGCCCTGTGTCCATCCTGGAGGCTCCAATTAGATTAACCCTGTCGTTTCCTCAGTGGTGGTGGGACCGTGGGCATTGCTGGGTGCAGACCAGGAGGAGGGAGGTGACTGTGATCAGGACAGACCCTGGGCAGGACCCCTCTCCTCCCGCATCACTGCCCTCCTGGTGCTAACAGGGCGGTGCCCAGGCTTCAGGGTCCCACAGCTGCTGGTCCTAGAACCTCAACCTCAGGCAAGTTTCTGCACATCTCTGCTCCTCACTTTCCTCTCCCAAACAGCAGGGTAACGGAGGACCAGCCTCATGGAGGCCTTGCTGGGTTGGCAGGAAAAGCTGCATGGGTTTGTCTGGTTTGATTACTCTTGAAATGATTTGAGAACCTCGCCGCATCTGCTTCCTTGAGCGGGCTCTGGGGAGTAGACGAAGCGGGTGGCCGTTGTGCATGTGCCCGGCTCTGTATGAGTTACGCACGTTATTGCTTGTGGCTTGCTTGCCTGCTTGCAGCCCCCTCTGTCTCCATCCAGTCCCCAGGTTGCTCTTCTCCAGGGAAGCTCTCTGCATGATGAACGGCTCTGTCACCCCATTTCCAGAGGAGAAGACTGAGGTTCAGAGAGAGCAAGAAGCTCTGGGTGCTGGTGGAACTTCCGGAGCTGAGATGGGCCTAGGGGCCTGGCAGGGTCTGGCTCCTATCCTGAGGGTCCTGTTCCTGCATTCTGGCACATTCTGCCATCGGCTGCCTCCCTGGTCTACCCACAACCAGCAGAACACAAGGAGCCCCCTCCCCTCCCCACCTCACACCTGCCCCTTGTCAACTGCCCTCAGGTGGCCCTGGGTCCAGAAGGCCCCAGAAACCCACAGTATTGCCTTGCTGGAACTGAGCTGGGATAGTCACTGGAATGCCCCAGCAGGTGGAGGTGGCATGGACTTGGCCTTCATCAATCCTCCCTCCCACACCCTCAGGGAGCTGACCACACCAGCTCTCAATCTTCTGTCTCCAATGACTTTTATTAAGCCTTACAATGATTCACTCCTTACATCTGGGGAAACCGAGGCACATGCCCAGGACCAGGCCTGCTCGGCTCCACACCCTTCCCTTTTGCCTTCCTCTGTCAAGGGGGCAACTGGAGTGAGATGTGGGAGGAGCAGGGAGGAGGCAGGTGGATCTGGTGGGGAAGAGGCTGGGGGCCGGGCTGGGGGCTGAGGCAGGAGGACCCTGCTCCCTTCTGTGCACCTTTGCTGTTTCTTTACAGCTTAACCCCAGGGTCACATGTCCCCACGGCAGCAGCCACATCAACTCCTCAGACGTTATCTGCCCAGTGCTTCCATGCACAGGTGCCTTGACCATGTCCTGCCTGTACCATCCCTGGTGGCACACCCACCCTGAGGTGTCTGCACCTTCTGACCTGGCATCTTCAGTCCGTCCTCACTCCTCGGCTCCAGACCCAGGTTCCAACTCTCCTGCTCGCCTCCCACCCCGGCTTGCTCCTCCACGGTGTCGCCACGGTGCCCCCGTCTCCATGGATGGTGACAGCCCCATTCCCAATGCTCAGGCCCCAGGGTCGGCCTTGGCTCCTCTCTCTGACCCCACCCTGATGTGTCGGGAAATTGTGGTCTCTCTGCCCTCAAAACATCTCCAGAATCTGACCACCTCTCACCACCTCAGCTGCCACCACTCTAGTGCAAGCCACTGGTGCCTGCCACCTGGACTAGGTCTCCCTGTTTCCCCCTTGTCCCTTATCCCAGGCTGTGCTCCACACAGCAGCCGGAAGGATCTTTTTAAACCAAGCCAGATCGTTCCACTCCTCCGCTCAAGACCTTGCAGCGGCCCCTGTGGCCGCCAAGACCTGCGGGTGGGACCCCTTGCTCTTTGCGCCTGTCTCTTCCCGCTCCCTCCACTCTGGCTGTGCTGTTCCCCCACTGTTCCTTCAGCTTGCCAGGCGAGCTCCTGGCCTGGCATTGTGGCATCTGAACAGCAGGCCAAGCCGCAGGGAGCTTGGAGAGGACCTGATGGTGGAGATTTAACTGTGTGACCTTGGAGACTGCTGAACTTTCGCGCCTAAGTGTTCTCTCTTTAGTGGAGCTCGCTGAGGGCATCTCTGAGGTCCTTCCATGGCTCATAAAGACCTAGAGACAGAGCAGAGGGCTGTTTTAGAGGTGTATTTCTTACCGAATAATTGATTTGCTGAACTTCACTGAGCACCTTCCATGTGCTAAGTCAAAGAACTCTCAGCTCAGCAGAGGAAACAGGTCCCAAGGTGCTCACTGTGTAAACAGTTCTCATAACCTGTGTTCAGGGCTGTAGTGGAGGCAGGCTTGGGACCTGAGGGGATCCAGATGAGAAAGGGACTCTGTCTGGCAGATCAGGGCAGGCTCTATGGAGGAGGTGACAATCTAGGTTTTGGTTTTGTAGTATAAATAGGAGTTAGGCAGATGAAGCAAAAAGGAGTATTTTAAGGAAAGGGACATACCTGTGTCTACAGGGGTGAAGTCAGACTGGTGAGAAAGCACAGAAAATACATGGGAAGGGAGTCAAATGGTATTGCTGGAGTTTCAGGGTCCTTGGAAGGAACGTCAAGACTTTAGAGATTGGTGGAGCCCAGACCACAGAGGCCTGGTAGGCCAGGCTCAGGTTAGGCCACAGGGACCCAAAAACTTTTAAACCAAGGAGTAGCACGGTCCGGCCTGAGTGTGGGAAGATAATAGTGAACTCCTTAACCAAGGGGTTTGAGAACCTGAATTCAGTGATATCATCTTCCCTGGGCTCTTTTTAAAAGAAGAGCAGATTGAGGCCAGAAAGGACCATGTGTCTGCAGCTGGTCAGGGCAAGAGCTACTCCCACCCTGTCTCTGAAGCTGGTGCTGAGCCTGAGGCAGGGATGTGTCTCAAGATCCTGTTGAGGTAAGGTGACCCCACGGGACCAGTCCCCGGCCCTCTGGCCCTCTGTGATGTCCCTTGCTCTGTTTCTTTCCTTTGGTCCTACCCTGAGTCTCAGGAGAGTAGAATGGGTATTGTAACCCTCTTCTTTTTTTTTTTAATTTATTATTTCTTTTTTTTGTGGTCTGGAGGTTGAACCCAGGGTTGTGCTACCACTGAGCTACCTCCCAAGCCCTTTTTATTATTTTTTTTTACCTTGAGACAGGGCCTTGCTACGTTGCGCAGGCTGGCCTCAAACTTGTGATCCTTGTGCCGCAGCCTCCCAAGCAGCGGAGACTATGGCGTGCACCCCAGCGCAACTTCTCTTCTTGAATGTTTCTTTCCCAGGCTTGTGACCCTGGGCCTGTCCCCACCCCAGCTTCATTTCCCATCTGACAGGTGTGATGAATGGACTGATATCAGGTACTCCAACCTCATTTGGTCCCAAGGAGGAAGAGAGCCACCATCACCAGGTGCCCCGTCCATGAGCAGAACCTGTGAGGCAGCAACTGATTGTAAGCAAGATGGAGAAACTGAGGCTCAATGTGGTCGTGGGTGCCCAGAGCCTCCTAGGCCTCAATGTTGTCATTCTGGTCCCTGTGCCCTGCTTCACCTCAACAGCTGTGCCAGTGAAAATGATAGGAACCCCTTTACCCAGCTGCAGGGGGACTCATGATACCCAGGGGCAGCCGAGAAGAAGCACAGACTGCCCCTCCCAAGATCCGCCTGGCTGAGCACAGCTGGTGACAACGATGTCAGGACAAGGTAGCAATGGCCCCAGGGCTTGACGGGTGCACAGGAGGGGCACGACTGAGTCATTAATCCTGCCCTTAAAGGCCGTTGAACATGACCTCACTCAGCCTCAGCACAGACTGGCACTCGGGAAGGGTCCCCTGGCTTTGGCACTTGGCCAATTTGAACTGGAGGGACACACTTCTGTGTGGGAACTTGGGTGGCCTCAGAAGCTCAGCTTTACCTGGAGGCTCTCAGAGAAAGACCCAGGAAGCCCCCAGGCAGCAAACAGGAGTTCACTCTCCTGAGCAGCCAGCGTTGAGCGGCGCCCACTCTGGGCCCAGCTCTGTCCCAGGCCCCGTGGGAGACAGAAATGAGGTCAGTCAGCATGTTTTCCTTCTGTGGCTCTAGCAGAACATCTGTGGCTTCCCGCTAATTGATATGACTGATGCATGTTCACTCTTTGACATTTCTAAAACACATCAGAGTCCAAAGAGCACAGTGGAAGTCACTCCAAATATCACCAACAGAGAGAGCAACTTCAGCATTTTCAGTGTTGCCACATCATAAAGTACATGTGTTGAAATAAACTTTTATAAATATGCTTTTAATTTCCAAAAATGGAATCACTCCATCATCCCAGGAGCCTTTGCTGAGTACCTAACCCTGTGCCAAGTGCGTGCCAGCAGTGGACAAGGCAGACGTGGTTCCTTCCCACATGAAAGTCGAGCCCTAAAGACTCATTTGCCACCTGCCGTTTTTGAGTGTCTGATGTTTACGTTACTTGCATTTCTACACATTTATCAAAGGGACGGACCCTGATTTGTCATCCCTCCCCTTTTGTATGTTTAGATGATTCCCATTTTTTTTTAAGAGTGAGGGACAGTGAGAAAGAGAAAAAGAAAATCAGTTTTATTCAGTTTTTCATGTGGCTTTCGTTGCTCCGAGACTTCATTGTGTACGTGGTGCTGAGGGTTTGAACTCTCATACCTGCATGCGATGGGCAAGTGCCGTAACCACCAAGCCACAGCTCCAACCCCTCAATTTTTTTAAACTCCTGTTAAAAACCGGAGGGTCTCTATAGCCATTGGCTTATGTGCTGAGTTGGCTCCTTTGACAACCATTTCAACTTCCTTCCTCCCCATACTGTAGGGATTGGAAGAGCAAAGATCTCATTTCCCAGACTCCCTTGCAGCTAGGGTTTGGAGACCATTTAGGTCATGCCTGCTAAATGCATCTGTGTGAGATTTCAAAGGCAAAGAGACGGTGGAGAGCCTCTTTTGCCTGCTTTTGCAGTGGTGGAGGCATGGAGACCATCTGCAGCATGGTCTTGCCAGCCCCTAGGTGTCCAAAGATGGTGGTGGGACATCAGCAACGTCTGCTCTCCAGGTTAACACTAAGGTGGCAAATTCCTGGAAACAGGAGTTCTCGGGCTTCCAGGTTGTAGCCGTCAGCAGGTTTTCTGGGTGGGTCAGTTTTGTGGTGACATTCAGAGAGTCATTCCTGGACACCCTGGCCACTTCTCTAGGTCTTTCAATGAATTTGCAAGAATCCAACTTCCTGTATTAAATTTTTTTTCTGTTTGGAGTAGTAAATATGGTTTTCTGTGTCTTGCAACTGAAACCTGAATAATACAAGTGAGGTCTCTGTGTCTGTTGGCAGCTATTTCCTCAGAATAAATTTCTAACCATGGAATTTTTAGGCCCAGATTCACTCTTCACTTGTTTAGTTTTACTGAGATACAGTGAACATACCACAAGATTTGCCCATTTAGGTTGTACAATTGAATGGCTTTTTGTACATTTATAGTGTTTTAGATCCATTATTATCGAATTTTAGGATATTGTATTCACTTCCAAAAGAAAATATATATCCATTGGTATTGCACCCTCCATCCCTCTCCTGATCCTAGGCAACCGTTGATCAATTCTTTAGTATTTTTTTATTTTTATTTTTTTAAAAGAGAGAATCAATTTTATTTAGTTTTTCATGTGGCCTTTGTTTTTCCTACATGTCATTGTGTACATGGTGCTGGGGTTTGAACTCGCATACTTGCGCATGCCAGGCAAGCGCCATACCCACTGAGCCACTGCTCCTCTCTCTCTCTTGATTTGTGTATTCTGCACATTTCATATAAACAGAATTGCAAGATACATCATCTTTTATAAGCAGCACGTTTCACTTCATGCTTCCAGGCCAGGGTTCATCTGTGCTGTGGCCTGGATCAGCATTTCATTCCTGTTCATTGTTGGATAATGTTCTATAATATGGATGCACCACATTTTACACACCCATCCATCAGTTGGTAGACATCTGGGTTGTTCTATTCTAAGGCTGTTTTGACCCATGCTGCTGTAAACATTTGCATATGTGTTCTTGGGTGGATACATATTTTAGTTTCTCTGGACTATACACACAGAAGTGGGATTTCTGGATTATATGCTAACACTATGTTTAACTTTGTTTTTTGAGAGAGAGAGAGGCACAGTGAGAGAGAGAGAGAGAGAGGGAAAGAGAGAATCAATTTTATTTAGTTTTTCATGTGGCATTCCTTGCTCTGACACTTCATTGTGCTCGTGGTGCTGGGGTTCGAACCTGCATCCTCACATATACCAGGCAAGGCCGTAACTGCCGAGCCACCGCTCCAGCCCCACTCTGTTTAACTTTTTGAGCAGCTGCCCAACTGTTCTCAAGGTTGTCACACCAGTTCTTATTTCCATTAACAATGCATGGATTTCCAATGTTCCCACACTCTTCAATACCGAGTATTGTCTTTCTTCTTCGTTATATCATTTCCAGTGAGTGTAAAGTGGGATCTTACAGTTTGGATTTGCATTTCCCTGATGGCTAATGGTGCTGAACATTTTTTCATGTGCTTACTGACCTTTCATGTACCTTCTGCAGAGAAAAGTCTGTTCAGATCCTTTGCCCATCCTTAGGTTGAGTTATTTGACTTTTTGTGGATTATAAGGGTTCTGTATATATTGTGGATATAAATACCTTGAGATTTGTGATTTTCAAATCTTCTCTCATTCTGTGGATTGTTTTTTCACTTTCTTGTTGGTATTTTTTTCAACAAAAAGTTTTTAATTTCGAAGTCTAATCTATTTTTTCTTTTGCTATTTATGCTTTTGAGTGTTATATCTAAAGCTTTTATAAACCCAAGGACATGAAGTTTACTCCTGTGTTTTCTTCTGGGGGTTTTGTGGTTTTAATTTCTATACTGAGAGCTATGATCTATTTGAATTGATTTCTGTATGCGCTGTGGCTGTCATGTATCAGTTACTGGAAGGCTGTTCTTTCCTTTGTTGAATAGTCTTGTTATACTTGAAAGTTAATTGGCTGTAAATGTAAAGTTTCCTTCTGGACTTTCAGTTCTATTCTCTTAACCTACATGTCTTTCCTATGCCAGTACCATACTGTCTTGATTCCTTTTGCTTTGCAGTGAGTTTTGAAATAAAGAAGCATAAATCTTCCAATTTTGCCATTGGAGATTATTTTCACTACTTAGGGTCACTTGCAATTCCGTATGAAATTTATGATTATCTTGTCAATATCTGCAGGAAAAAAAAAGAGCCAGCTGGAATTTTGACAAACTTTGCACCAAATCTTTAAATCAATTTGGAGAGTCTTAGTAATACTAAGCTTTGAATTTTGAACATGGTACGGCTCTTTGTTTATTTAGATCCTTCATTTCTTTGAACAGTGTTTTGTAGTTTTCATTATACAAGTCTCGCACATCTTTTGTTTTTTTAAGAGAGAGGGAGAGAGAGAGGAAAAAATCTAATTTAGTTTTTCATGTGACTTTTGTTGCTCCGACACTTCCTTGTGTACCTGGATGCTGGAGGCTGAACCCGGGTCCTCACTCATGCCAGGCAAGCACCGTAACCACTGAGCCATTGCTCCAGCCCAAGTCTTGTACATCTTTTATGAAATTTGTTCCTAAGTATTTCACTCTTAAGTGCTATTATAAATTGAGTTGTTTTCTTAATTCCATTTCAGATTGTTCATTACTAGTATATGTTTTTGTATATTGATTTTATATCCTGCAACCTTCCTGAACTATTTTGTTCTGATAATTTTCAAGTTGATTCTTTAGCATTTTAAACATATAAAATTATATCATCTGGAGGCTGGAGAGGTGGCTCAGCAGTATGGTATTAGCTGTGGGTATTCATAAATGCCCTTCACCAGGTTGAGGTCACACCCAGGTTTTAGGGGGTTTGTTTTGTTGACTGATCATGTCTTTTTAATATATGGATCAGAGCATTCCCCCTTGGCTATTCCCTTGGCCACATCATTCCAATGACAAGCTGGGTCACTGCAAACATGTGGCCTCCAGAATTGACCAGAACGGTCCAGGTGATGGCTGGTCAGCGATGCAGGGGGCTGTACATGGGTGGGCACAAATGCTCCTTTCTTCAAGGTATGATGCTCCTGCTCATGGAACCCAGTGTAGAACTGGCTCTTAGGCAACTGCAATCAATGTAGGTCCTTTTCTGAACCTCAACTACGTTAGTGTTCTCGACCTGTCAATCAAAGCCCCCTCTTTTTATAACACTTTTATTGAGGTATAGCTCAGTGATGGCTAATTTTATGTGTCCACTCAGCTAGATCACAATACTCAGGCATTTATTTGGCTAACAAGATTCTCGGTGTTTCTGTGAAGGCATTTTTATTTTCCAAATGAGATTAACATTTAAATTAGCAGACTTTGAGTAAAGCAGATTAGATTACCCTACATATTACTGGTGGGCCTCATCCAATTAGTTGAAGGCCTTAACAGAAAATACATTGACCACCCAAAAGGAAGGAAAAGATTTTTCCACAGACAGCTTCAGACATCAGGGCTTCCCTGGGGTCTCCAAACCGTTGGCCCACCTGGCAAGAGGTTTTCCAGGTGGCTCTGAGGGCTATTTTCATTGCTAGTTGGGAACAATTACAAACGGTGCTGCTTCCCCTGGGCTGTCTTTAGATGAGCATGGGAGTACCCAAATACACACGGTTCAGCCCGCCCGTGCAATGGCCCAAGCTTCCCTTTTCATGTCAAATATTTTTTTTTTAAAGAGAGAGTGACAGTGAATGAGAGAGAGAGAGAGAAACAATTTTATTTAGTTTTTCATGTGGCTTTGGTTGCTCGGAGACTTCATTGTGTACTTGGTGCTGGGGCTCGAACTTGCGTAGTTGCGCATGCTGGGCAAGCACAGTAACCGTTCAGCCACCGCTCCAGCCCCGTGTCAAATATTGTTATGTTACCTTTCCTTTTAATTTTCTGAAATGGAATTCATGGATGATCATGTACATGCACACGCATGCACACATGCACACACACCCCAATACAGTGCCCAGTCTGCAGCACAAAGGAACTATAAAAGGGAACTAATGTACAAGAAATGATGTGTATTCCAATACGTTTTTTTGGAAACAACTGCCCAAGAAGTCAGAAGGAAAATGTCAGATCCGTATCTGTGCATAATGAGTAAGTTTGGATTCCAGGGACGTAAGCAGACCAGTCACCATTACACACAGGAAGTGCCAGAAAATGGAAGGACAGGAGGTGCAGGTGAAAATTAAAATACAACCCGCTGTTAGGGCAAGACATAACAGATTCAACTTATTTGTATGTGATAAGAGAAAGAGAAATAACCTTAACTTTAAGC
>PVKS010048890.1:0-12211 GCA_004027875.1 Aplodontia rufa | reverse complement strand
GTCAGGCAGTTTGCTAATCACAAGCCAGCTGGGCCTCTTAGAGTTGTTTACCACCAATTCTTTTACAAGCCAGCTGGGCTCTTTACAGAGTTGTTTACCACTAATTCTTTTCTCTGGCATCAGGTTGGTCTTAGTCTCCAACAATAGTGGTTCAGAATATTAAAGATTTCGAGGTCCCCAGAAATTCATCAGTGGACCCCTGATTAAGGACCACCCTTCTCAGTGATCTTTCCCATTCATCTCTAAAACTATCCCACTGTCTTTTTTTTTTTTTGTCTACTAAAGACAACTTCCACTAATAATTTGGGTCATTGCTTTTGTTTTAATATTAACTAATAAAAGAGGCTATTTTTGTCTATTTTCTGTTGCTATATCCAAATACCTGAGACTGGTAATTTATAAAGTATAGAAATTATTTGGCTCATAGTTGTGATGGCTGTAATGTCTAAGAACATGGGACCAACATCAAGTGGGGGCCAATTGCTGCATCAAAACCCGGTGTAACCGAAGCTTGCTTTATCTTATCTCTTTCTCTTCTTAGAAAGCCACCATGGCAACCTTACCCACCAGACCTCATCTAACTCTCTCAAAGATCCTGCCTTGTAATACCACATGAATTTGGGAATTAGAATTTCAGTGCATGGACTTTGACCATACACAGTCGAACTCTGGCAGATTCCCATTTCTTCTATGTAGTCTGGAGTGGAGAGAAAGAGCAAGAAGTTTGAGTTTCTTTGGTCAGAGTGCTCCTCCCATGTTTCTGTGAAGAAGGTCTAATGCACTCTTCTTTTTAATCCTATTCCAAGAAACTGTTTTATCAATTGTCAATTATAAATGTGAAAGAATTCTTATGTTAGGGAGAACACTGACCTGCCAAAATGTCCACGTCTTCATCCTAGAACCTGTAAAAGTGAGGTTGTTTATTCTTACAAGGCAGAAGGGAGTTTGCAGATGTGGTTAATTAAGGACCTTTGACCAGGGATTGCTCAGGTGAGCCCCATCAACAATCTGCCTCTATCTGCTTGGAGAACCTTCTCCTGCTATCGAGAGGGAGAGAGAGAGAGCAGAAGCAGGGCCAGGGAGATGCTACATTGCTGGCTTTGAAGATGGAAGGAGGCCCCAAACCAAGGAATGCGGGGAGCTTCTACAAGCTGAAAAGGTAACAAAGAAGATACTTCCCCCTAGAATTTCCAGAAAGGAGTCTCCCCTGGCTTATTCTTTGATTTTAGCTTAGTGAGACCTATGTCAGTTCTCTGACCTCAAAACTGTAAGGTGATAAATTTGTGTTGACAAGATGGTAAGATGGTAAAAGGTTGTGCTAATTTCTTATAACAGCAAAAGAAAATTAATACAGTTCTGCTGTTAAAGCTATAAAAGAATTTAAAGGTATATAATTTATATCAGTATAAAAGTTTAAATTTTATATAATTCATGACCCCTAAGAAGATGCCTGTGGATGCTTCAAGCATCATGAGTCCCAGAATGAGAAACTGTCTCTACTTTAAAAGTTTAAAAAGAAGTACGCAGGAGGGCCCATAGATTCTTTTCACTGGGGTTTTTGTTGAGTGAACTTATAAATTCCTTAATTCATTGCTTCAAATTTGGTGGGCTCATTTTGCGAAACATAACATTTTCCATAGGCCAAGCCACTTTCCTTTACAGTGGTTTAAACTCATCACCCCTCTGCACTTGGGTTACCAGTAGTAGCCTACACATGATGCACCCTGGTGTTTAGTAATGCATTATATAATTACAAGAAATTATCTTTTTAATAATTCAGAGTTTTCCTGTTTAGGATCGAAACAGCAGATTAGTTTGTTTGCAGTGAGATTCTTTCATAAATAAATATGCACCTAGTTTTTCTTATGAATGCTTGGAACTGTAGCTGCATTACCTCTTGGAATATTTTACTTGTATCATGTGGGAAAATATGCATCTCATTCAGACTATGCTATTGTCTTCTCTCCATCTAAACTTATTGATAACTTAAAAAAATGAGGGAGAAAGATTGAAAGAGGAACTATATAGTAGGTTGAGAAAGGATCTTGAGAGGTCATCTCTTTCGTTAGACAGGACTGCATCTACCGAATTCTGAACAGATAAATATATATGCTAGGGATGGAAATGGAATTTTTTTGCCCTAAGGGAGCCTTAAATATATTTCAGTTATCTCATTTGCATGAGTCATTTACATTGATTTCCATGAGCCATTCCTAGGTCTCTATTCTTCATATAACCCTTGACTTAACAAAACCCTTCTCCCCTCCCCCATCCCCTGCTTCCCCTTATTTATTATTCATTTGATTCATATTGAATGCCTACTCTGGGAATGGTCCCTTGCAAGGCATTATGAGAATCTCAGAAATAAAGCATACAGTCCTATTCCAAAGAAATTGCAATCTAGTGGGGGAGCCACAATGTGGACCGAAGTCCTAAATAAATACACAAGAAGTGTTTATAAGACATCATATATAGAAGAGCTGATGAAGGATGGTAACAATAGGTAAGTGTGAACAATGGTGATGACAGAATAGACAACTGTCAAGGATCTTCTCCATCTAAGGCCCCTGTGTATGTTCTCTCTTAATTCTCAGCAAAATTTTAAAAGGAGTATTTTCATCCCTGGTGATCAGATTACAAAGTGGAGCTCAGTAGTCAAATGGACTCAGATTCTTCTGAGCCTAAACCAATGCTCGTTGCATCTGGCAACACTGTCTTTGACAAGCTATCATGGAAGGGAACACTGCGTGAATGGAAATGTCCCGGAAGGATATAGCCATTGCTCAATTCATTCATTGAATAGCTATTCTGTGGCAGGCACTGCCAGGTCCATTTTGTAAGTGAGGAAACTGAGAGACAGGGAGGGAGACTAGTTTGCCTGAGGACACATATCAAATCAGTGGTAGAAGCAGGGCACGGATCCAAGCAGTCTAATTCCCAGCACAACAATGCCTCCTTGGCACTGTGTGGCCATTGGGGTAATAATATTGGGTGACACAAGAAGATCTTCTCAGCCATTACTGAATCACAACATGAAGTCCGATGACTATTCTGATAGGAGAAGTAGAATGCTGTGGGGATACAGGAAAATGGTTTCTAACCAAGACAAGAAGGAACTTAGGGTTGCCTCTCAGGAATGACGTACAAGCCAAAACCCAAGGGGCCAATAGGTGAAGAAGAAAAGAGTATGGACAATGAGAAAACAAAATGGTGGCCATACCCTAATTCAGTGATGGGTTCATGAATGGGCCAATTGCTTTATTAACCTCTTCCTGTTTATTAACCAGTACCTGCTGACTCTTCCTTATCTTCATTTAGGGCTTGAGTCAGATGGCACATTCTTACTGAGGTCTTTCATAACCACTTTATTCAAAATTATACCACACACCTGACTCTACCATTTTCTCTTCATAGCATCATTTTTTCTCCACGATATCTAACTTACCACATTATTTATTAATTTTTTATTGTTCTTCCCTGCCTATTTGCTCCATAAGCACAGTTTTTTGTTTATTCATTTTTATTTTTTTAAACTTCATTTTTAAAAGAGAAAGAGACAGCAAGCGCGCGAGAGAAAGACAGAATCTTTTCTTTTTTAAATTTAGGTTTTCATGTGGCTTTCATTGCTACAACACATAGTTGTGTATGTGCTGCTGGGGTTTGAACCCTTGTCCTCACACATGCCAGGCAAGCACCACAACCACTGAGCCACTGCTCCACCCGTTTGCTCAGTTTGCTTCCTGTTGTGTCCACTGCTGTATCTCAAGCACTGGGCCAGGACTGACAGCCTGGTGCACTGTCCGTTAATGCTTGCCGAGTGAGTGATGCATGGAGCCTTTAACCACGGACCCCTGATGGAGAGGTCTTCACTCAGGAGTTCTCATTGGAATCTCCCGAAGTCCTGACTGTCATACTCTGAGGTTCTAGGAGCTGCCACCAGGCCATGTGGCAGATAGGTATCTCTCACAAATGTGGGGTTTGTTTTTTTTGTTTGTCTCTTTAAAATCTACAAACCACAAAAGTTATTCAACTTTGTGGGGCAGAGGATCTTAGTTTTAGTTTCCACCTACCACCTGCACATTGAAAGACACTTTCTCCTTCACCAAAGTTCCCTTCTTGAGCTCCCTTCTTGCAATGGCCTCACCCTTGGCCGGTTGTACCCACTTTTTTTCTCATTGTGCGCATATGTTCTTTAATGGACACATAAAGTTTAAGGAGCTCTGACAATGTTGTAAGACCAGGTGATCCCCACGTAAAGCATGTAGCCCTTTTCTATTAGCTCAGAAATTTCCTTGGTGCCTCTTTATGTTTGTTTTCCCCACGGATAGGCAACGACATTTTCATTTAGATCATCATGGAACTTTGCCTGTTCTCATAATTCAAGATAACAGAATCATAGACTGTGTTAGCTATTTCTGCATAACCAATTGCCACAAACTTAAAATAGCAGTCACTTGTGTCTTACGGTTTCTGTAGGTCAGACGTCTGGCAGTGTGGCTGAATTCTCTATTCGAGGTCTCTGAAGGTCAAGATCAAGGTGCTAACTGAGTCTGAGGTTCTCATTAGACAGGTTAGGTCCTCTTCCAAGCACTGGTTGTTGACAGAATCGCTTTCCTTTTTGCTCTTTCAATTTGTTCTCCTCCATCTTCAAGCTACACCGAATTATTCAGTTATTGTGCCCAGTTTTAGCAAATAATCCTGCCATGTCAGGTTAGCAAGAATCTCACACCTGCAGGAAGCTTTTATCCACTGACTTCCTCACTTCTTCCATGGCTATAAAATCTGCAGTTACCTTTGCTGCATTCAAAGTTGAGTCCAGAGGCTGGAGTAGTAGCTTGGCAGTTATGGTGCTTGCCTGGCATGCGCCAGTACACGGGTTCAAACCCCAGCACCCATGTACACAACTAAGTGTCAGAGCAATGAAAGCCATGTGAAAAACTCAATAAAAATTGATTCTCTCTCTCTCTCTCTCTCTCTCTCTCACTGTCCTTCTCTCTTAAAACAAAACAAAACAAAAAATGTTAAGTCTAATCTCTGTCCCCTATTGCAAGAGTCTTGAATAATATCTTCCTTGCTGTGTTTAATGTTATATTCAGTTTTTTTAAACAATATTCTCTTCTCATTTCCCTCCCTTTTTGAAAAAGTTTATTTCTAGATCTGTTTGCCCAGTCAGTCAGTCAGTCAGTTCTTTGAGCTCACCCCTGTGATATATTCCTCTGCCATGATGTTTGTTACATCAAAATTTAACAATATACTTTCTTATTTTTGCTTAACTAGTAAGACCTTTGGCTTTTGTTCACTAAACATGTTTAAATCTATCAAATATGTTTAACATAGCATAGCCACAAAATATATCCTGTTTTGTCTAAGTCTGTAAGTTTTTATTATTTTCTCAGATAGTCTATTTTACAGACGTAAGCTTGAAGTTGGTCCCTTGCCTCTCCTGTGAAATCTAAGTTAGAGGTGTTGAAGTAGAAAGATCAATGCCTATTCCCTATGATTGTTATTGCAATAGAATACCGACACTGGAGACAGAAGAAATTCAGAGAGAGGGGGGCAGGGACTGAGTGGAATGAGTATATTTGGAGTCTGACCAAGAAACTTCAGAACAAGATGATTGCTCCTATACCCTCCCCTCATGGAGGTGTCACAGAGACTTGGGATTTTTGTTGCCCCTGGTAATGTATTACTAAAGTGAAAAGAGTTGATTATGGTAACCACATGACTTTTGAAAACAGTTTTGGGACTCAGTGACTAAGAGGTAAAGCCATCCATGTAGTATTGCGATGGTCATCATGCCAGAAGAGGAATAGCGTAGTAGATCAGAACTGGACAGGAAAATTCATATTGGTAGCAATATTTCTTCCTGTGTGCTGAGATTGGACCAGGATTTCTACAAAATGGCCATGCCTAGGAGATGCCAAGGTCAAAATAGATACCTGCTCCAGGCTATCATTTCCTAGTTCCAGCCCTTGGACACAGGAGGTTTTCTTTAAAATTTCCTGGCTGTAGCGGCAATGCTTCAAGGCTCTTTTTTGTTGGTCTTTTTTTTCCCTCCAATATCAATTCAGAAAAAAAGGCATATTTATGAGTCTTTTCATCAAGTGGGTATTTCCTTGATATTTGAGCAGACCATTAACATGGAATTCCTGAATGCCAAATATGTAATTTTGAATTAAATGTTGAAGAGGATTTCAACAGTTTCATAACTGTTGGATTTCAGGGCAATTATTTCCATGTGTTCCCATTCGATGAATCAACCTATATTCATTTCATTATTTCATTAAAAGCATTTTTTTTTTATTTTCATCATTTTGTTTTTGTTTTACATTTGTTTCTCCTCAACCCACTAAACTCTTCTATTCTGCAGGAGAGCTCATGAAGGAGAAAGAAGAGAGGGCAAAGCAAAGAAGCACTGAGTTAGCTGGACAGAGTGCCAACATTTTTCTCATGGGAAGGAAGAGCAAGGGTGGAGCACACAGTAGGATCAAGCATTTCCTAAATCATGCAGGGTCTTGTGTTCCCACACTGGGATAAGAAAATCTTGGCAAAGAGAAAAAAGTTTGTCTGCAAGACTTTTCGGGGGTCACTGGGATGTCTAAACCACTCCCTCTGGACTCACAACAATGTGACATCTGGCAACTAAACCCTTCAGAGTCTTCTCCTTGACTCACACCATGACTGCCCCATCAAGAGCATTTCACGAGCGGTTTGTCTATGGTTCAGAAACAGACATGTAAACAGTTTGGAGTAAGGTAACTCCTAGAATTAGTGAATTAACTCAATACATTTTTTTTCTAAGACAGGAGTGGAGTTATGAGTCCTGGCTCCATGGAGCTTACAGCCTAGTGGTAGATGGAGAGAGGAGAAAGACAGGCATTCCTTCAATAAGCCAATAAACAAATACGATGATTTCTGACAGTGTTATCACAGAAATAGACCTAGGAGTTATGACTGAGAGAGATGAAGGTAAGGTGAAGGAGGGAACATCCCAGAAGAGGGAACAGAATGTGTGAAGACACAAGCAGCGCTACAGAGTGGCTTTTATCCTTTCTTCTTTAGTCCTAAAGGCTCTAGGTATCATGGCAAACATTCACATCACCAGGAGGGCAGGAACTTCTAGTCAGCTGGCGTTTTGAATCTAGAGCAACAAAAGGTCTTGCGTGACATTGCCCTAACTGAAGAAAAAGAGCGGATTAAACAGAGTGGTAATTTGCCTTGTGTCTTCTTTTGTTATCTTTGCTAGTTCACCTCCCTTCTTTGTCTCTGTCCAGTTTTTGAACAGTCTCATCTTTAGGGACAGCTACATGCACAGTCCCCATGAAAAGTAAGTGCGAAATAAAAGCATTTGAGAAACTTTTGTAAATCACTTCAGAAATGATACCGTAATTACAAGAAATGTAGGAAAAAAATAACATACCATGAAATGGTGACATTTCCTACATTAATGCACTGATTCTCATCTGGGAGTGTCTTTGTTCCCTTCCTCCTCCCCCTCCCCCAGGGGTGGTTGGCCATGTCTGGAGACAGATTTGATTGTTACTACCTAGGGGATGTGGAATCTAATAAGCTAAGGTCAGAACTGCTGCTAAATGTGTGGCAGTGCTTGGGACAGTCTCCCACAGAGAGAATGATCTAGGCTCACATTGCATGTTGAGTGGGGGCTCTTGTAATTTTTCATACCAGCATAAATTTAATCCTCCATACCAGTCCCAGTATTGTCAGAATACAGAGTGGTTCAGAATTTCTGGAGATTGCTAATCTTCTGCATCTCTTACTGTGTTTCAAAAGCCGCCTTCTCTGACTTCCTTGATATGTGACTGAACGTGTATAGAAGACCAAGGGCAAGTTACTTAACATTATGTGCTTTCATTTCATGATTTGTAAAATGTAGGTAACAATTAGCCCCAACATCATGAAGTTATTTTAAGGAAAATATTAACAAAGTCTGGTAGATAATGATCACTCAATAAATGTTTAATATTAATTATTTTGTTTGCAGTGGTCTGCTTTCTGGGAGAATGATTGGCATGCATTAGAGGAGTAGATTGGAGATCACCTATGTTAGCATACCCTGTCCCCTAATTTAGTTTTCCTCCTTCATTGATTAGCTGCCACATGCCAGGCATCCCGTTGGGGAAATCGGGAGATGGATGACAAATATGGACTGGGTAGACATTGCAGAAGTTTTCTCCTTGGGTGCAGCAACCTGATGACCCTGGAGAAAAGCAGCAGACACTTTTGTTACTTGCTTGAACCAAGAGTTAATGTTTGGAGGACTCACGAAAGCATCTTGGCTACTTGAATGTGTCATTACATCCTTGACTGCTGATTCCTGAAGCATTGTTCAAACTTCATTTAATCATCTTTGGTACCTACTAGAAGGCTTATTAGGCAGCTTCAGGAGAAACCTCTAACGGAAAAGGAAGTGCGGGCCTTTACTGGGTGAGGAAAAGTATTTGAAACTGCTGAGTTCAGAAGCAGAGGGCCTGCAAGTGTCCTTATCAGAGGTATGCTTAGCATGACCAGCCAAGGGGCAAGTCCCTCCTTTCAATAGAACACACTATGTGACTGAAGTCATCTCCAATGGCACCAGTTTCCAGGGGACCTTTCTACAGCTGCAAAGAAGTTCTGATTTTCATATTGACAGGTCCAGATCTTTAGTTTTTATTAACATTGTGCCTGTATCATATTTTTCTGAGATTTTGTCATAGAAAGAAAGAAATCTTCTCTGGGTTTGGATACTTTTCTTAGATTCCAGCCATCTTTTCAAAGCTTATTGATACGGATCAGTTGAGGCCCCCATGTTATACATGAACTTCTTGCTCCCTGATTATAGTAATTTGAGAGGTTCAACTCTTGTAGGAAAATCCTCTGAGGAAATTGAGCAGAGATATGAAAATGAACTGTCATTTGTGTATAATCAAATTCATTCCTCTTTAATACATTTTGTATTGAAAACTGCCAAATTTAGTCTCAGCTTTCTGTTTCGTCTGCAACCTGGACACAAAAGTGTTCCATTCATACTTCCCTTGTAGTGAGATTCCCCACCAGGAACTCCCAGCACCTCTCAGAGGCTGGAGCCCATCCTGCTTCCTAAATTAATGCTAAAAGACCTCATCTGGATGCCCATCCTTTTAGCTAGTCCTTTAGGCCATGGCTAACTCCAGCCTAATTTCAGGTATCAGGATCCATCTGTTTTCTCTTAGACGTGGCAATAGGAACAAAACCAGGAAATCAAGCCTAAATTTAAGTGGATGGCCCAAAGCAGCTGCTTAATATCAGTGCTGCAATCTGAAGGCATGTATTGCCAATAGAATATCTGAATCTAATTAGATTATCTGATATTGGATTTGAACTGGAGGACCCTTCAGAGGTAAATCCTTTCTCTGTTTTTTTTCTTCCTCGAGTGCTGTTGGCCTATCCAGGCAGAGTCCTCAACTCAAGACCTTCAGGGAGAAAAAATTCATAGATCAATAGCAGCCCTTTATCATTTTTTTTCTGTTTGGCTTTTGAGTGGAATTAGCCATTTAAATTTTTTTGCATGCCACGTGCATATTAGGCAAGCACTCTATCATATCGACACCCCTAGTCCAGACACCTATTTTAATGTTGGAAGCTGCTTTGCTTTGCTATGGAGGTGTGGTTGCTGGTGTTGACCTCGAGAAAACCTAAGGGTACCAGTTTCCTGGGGCTGCTATAATGAAGTATCATAAATCAAGTGGCTTAAACAACAAAAATTTATTGTGTTATGGTCTTGGAGGCCACAAGTTCAGGATCAAGGATTTGGTAGGGTTGGTTCTTTCTGAAGTCTATGAAGGAGTATCTGTTTCATGTCCCTCTCCTGGCTTCTGGTAGTTAACTGTTAATATTTGGAATTCCTTGGCATTCTTCAGCTTGTCCCAATTTCTGCCTTCTTGTTTCTGTGGTTCCTGTGGCTGTGGTGTGTGTGTATGTGTGTGTGTGTGTGTGTGTGTGTGTGTGTGTGTGTTTGTCTTCCTGTGTCCAAATTTTCCCCTTTTATTTTGCACTAGTGTCTGCGCTAATGGTCTCATCTTCACCTGATCATCTGGGTAGTCCCTATGTTCATATTAGATTACACTGACACTTGTTGAAGATTAGTACATCAACATATTTTAGGCAGAAACAATTCAACTCATAACACTAGGATTGACTGGAGCTAGCAAAGGCGGTGGCCTTCTTTCTGCCCTCAAACCTGAGTGTGGAGGGAGTGTTGGGTTGGCTGAAGTACGGAGGTCCAACATGCATGTGTATTGTTGTTGTTTAGTCATTGCATCAGTGGACCCGCTCAGATGCTCCTGCCTTCCATTGCTGTTTTCTTATAGAACTTTGTAAACTACTTTGTTGCTTTCAGTGTAATTTCCTCCTATAAATGACTATATATGGGATTTGAAAAAGATCAACAAAATGAAACTTGATTGCCAGCATGAGAAATTGATCAAAATCTTATAGTACTTACAAAAGTAGAAAGTAGGAGTTACTTTTGAGTCCTCACTGGGTATTTCTCCCGGATTTTGCAGCCTCAGTTCTCTCACCCTCTCCTGCGCAAATTCAGAAAATGCTAAGGCACATATAAGCACACAGATGTAGACAAACACATACACATAGAAAAAGCAGATTTCCCTCAAAGAAGTCCATATTCAGCGGTTGTGGTGGCACACACCTGTAATCCCAGCAACTTGGGATCCTGAGGCAGAAATATTGCCCAGTTCAAAGCCATCTTCATCAGCTTAGCAAGGCCATGAGCAACTTAGCAAGTCCCTGTCTCAAAATAAAAATAAAAAGGGCTGGGGATGTGGCTTAGTGGTAAAGTGTTCCTGGGTTCAATCCCCACTATAAAAAAAAAATTCCACATTCATCCTAAACATGCTGGCTGGGTTTTGGCTTCAGTTCCTCATATATGGTAGTAACCTCCCTCATGTTCCACTTATTTTTGCTTAAAATTTTTTTATTGTCTTCCATAGGCAGATGAATCTATTAAATGCCAACCAGCCATATGCCAGCAGCAGAGAAAGAAAATAAACTGCTACTGGCTTCCTGCAGGGTAAACTTCTTTTATCTCCAAGAGCTGAATTGCCAGGTGGAGTTGGGTAAACTTTGGGGTTGCAACACAGTTGAGGCACAAAGTTCACCACCAACGTAAAACAGCCAACCCAGTTCTGCTTTTTAATGTCTTCCAAACTGACAGAACTGAGCAATATAAACAAGGGTAAGGCAATAGCCTCAGGAGAGTGAGCGCTGTGTTATATTGACAACTAATGAGTGAACAACTATTTTATCATCTTTATGTGCAGAATATAATTTTGTTTATACGTCCCCAAAGTTTATTGGGAAATACACGCCAAGAAGAAAAAAAAGCTATGTGGAAATTAGAAGAGAGACATTGTTTATTTCTTGCTTAGTCAAATGATTCATGTGCTTGCAGAATTAGAAAAACCTTTTTCAGAGCAATAAGTTCAATTTCCTTGTTTACTTACATCCTCAAATACTTGTAAATTAAATGGCTCTATGGTTTCATGCAAAGTTTAGAGACTTTGGGTTCAAGGCTTCAACTTTTGTACGATGGGAAATAAAAATCCCTAGTTTACAGGTTGTTATGAAGTGCAACAGAGTACAGAGTTCCTAACTTGTTGCTTTATGAGTTACCTTCTCTGCTTTGACCAGAGTCACTCAGCCAGGGTGTCACCAAGGAAAGACTGGACATCATTATTAGTTCAATGTCTCACCTCTGTCCTCTATGATCTCAGCGTATGTAGGGGGGAAGACTCTTGAAATCCCCAAACAAATGAACTTTGAAAACATTTTTTCAGTTAGTTGTTTCCAAAGGCCCCACCAACAACTTTACCAGCACTGCTAATAATTAACCAAAGGGAGTGACTGGATGGAAACTTTTTCAGGCCTGTCCAGAGTGAAACTTGCCAAAAGCGGTGCGGGAGCCAGCCAGAATAAGGCAGGGACGGGAAAGCCAGGAGCCTTCACAAACACACATGTGCAATCGAAGCTCTTGGCTCTTGGACAAACTCAGCTGTGAGTCAATGGGGCACTTTCGTAGTCATTTACAGAGGCAGGATCTCATTTAGGATCCGAATTCCCAGCAAGGGACCTGTGACCTAGATCTCCTCAGTGGCATTTCCTTAATGAATGAATTAATTAGAGAATTCTTCTTCTTCTTCTTCTTCTTCTTCTTCTT
>PVKS010048889.1:0-12196 GCA_004027875.1 Aplodontia rufa | reverse complement strand
AAATAGACCCACATTAATATAATCAAGTGATTTTCAACAGAAGTATAAAGTTTCATAGAGTAAACACACGTGAAGAAATGTTTTGTCAAAAACCAGTGGTGCTTGAACAATAAACATCCGTTCATATGAAAAAATAAAATCAGTAAAGAAATCCATCTCAATCTGTAACTTGAATTCCTTCAACGATCAATGTCAAATGAAACTGAGACATCAGTGTCCAACCTGAAACAAGATACAATATAGACTTATATCTTGATTACATAAAACTCTCAAAATGCAAGAATGAGAAAAGCAATACAATCAAAAACTTGTATAATATTTGAACTGAGACTTCACTAAACTTTTATTGCAGAAACAAATGAGTCATGTCACTGTTCTTTAACATCTCCTGCATACAGGCAAGGATCTAAAGTCTTTCCATGGTCCCCAGTCTCCATACAATCTGGTCTGAGGCCACCTCTGGCCTCATCTGCTGTAGTCATCTTCCCTCTTCTTTTTGAGTCCCCCACAAGCCATCCCTGGATTACTCCATCTGATCTTCACCTCAAATCGTTGTACTTGTGCTTTGTTTTGTTTGAGTGCCCTCCTAGCATATAAAGGGAGCTAGTATTTACGCCTCTTCTCAAAAATTCACCTCCCTAAAGTCATTTCTCCTGTCCACTCTAAGGAGTCCCCTCTCTCTTACCATTTAGCTGAACTTCACATTATTTACAGAAAAATCTGCTAGTGCACTACATATATTCTCATGTGGTTGTATGTTCTGTCCATTCCTCATAAATTGTAAGCCCCTATGGCCCAAATTTTTGTTTGCTTTTTTAAACCTCTACCTCTCCAGAATGCAGAATATGACTGGCATATGTTAGAGGTTCAGATGCTCAATGCCTGGTGAATCAATAGCACTAATATGTGCCCAACACAGGCCCAACATTATCAATCATTAAGGAAATGCAAATCAAAACCACTGTAGTGAGACATCACCACATACCTATTGGAATGGCTATTTTGAAAAAGCAAAAGATAAAAAATGCTGATAGAATGTGGAGAAAAGGACATCTGGGCACTGTTGGTGGGAATGTAAATTAGTCTAGTCATCATGGGAAATGGTACGGTACGTTTTTAAAAAATTAAAATGGTCCAGAAATTCCACTTCTAGATATATATCCACAGGAAATAAGCAATATATGAATGAACTCCAGTGTGCATTGTAGTATTTTTCATAATAATGAAGATGCAGAATCAACATAACCATCAAGGGTTAATATAAATACAAAATGCATATACAAACATACTGGAATATTATTATTGAGCCTCAGGAAGGAAGGAAATTCTGCCATTTGTGACAACATGGATAAATCTGGAGGACATTATGCTGAATTAATGAAGCCAGGCACAGGAAACACAAAGACCACATGATCTCACCTACATGGAGAACTAAAAAAGATGAATAAAGAGAATAGAATGATGATCATCAGGGATAGGAATGGGAAAATGTTGGTTAAAGGGTACAAAGGTTTAATTATTCGGGAGGAATAATTTTTGAATAACTTTGTGCAATTTAAGTATAGGTAATAATAATAAATTCCTTCCTTGAAATTTGCTAAGATCAGAGATTTTAAAAGTTCTCACCACACACTCAGAAAATAAAATCATGTGCCCAGGGGATTAGTGCTCAGAGTAACATGATTGATCACTGTCCATTAAAATTGGTGTTGAGGTGAATGAATCAAATTTTGGTTCTGTGAGTCACTCACCCAGAGCTGGTTACCTGTAAATGAACTTGAAACTTGGTTTCCTAAACCTCCATGTCTGAAGACCAAACCCAACACAGATGGTTACTTTCAACAATGTGGATTTAAATTGTCCACATATTTCTGTTTCACCAATCACTACAGATAAATTCTGTGCTCTAATTCTCATATATCATTTAAGGATAAATGTTTCTAATGATCTGTAAAATATATAATTAACAGACTTTAAAAAAGAAATATAACGTTTTTATAAGCATAAACTTTGGAGTCAACCAGAATTGAATTTAAATTTGGCTTCTTCATTTTTAGACTGCAATTTAGACAAAGCCTTCTACAAGCCATAGTTTTCTCATATGAAAATCAGAAACACACTTATACACACATACTCACATGCACAATTTTGGGGGGTATTGAAGCGACTAAGTGAAAAAATACCTGGATAATTATATTTAATAACATTTAAATTAGGAGAATGACAAAACTAAAAAAAAAACTTTGTTATACTTGGAATTCAATCATCATCCTAGGGAATCTCAAAATAGAACACCTTGATTTTGAAGATTTTTTTTAAAGAGGAATTAATTTCCCTATAAGGCAATACCCAAAACATATGCATATAATTGAAAAAATAACTTGCGGTTGAACAGGATTCTACTATTAACCTTTGTCTCATTGGCCTGAATTTATGTTGAATAGTCGTAAATTATTTTTGTTGGCTATCAGGTTTTAATGAGTATATTTTGGATTCTCTGAATAAGCAAGTAAATGCCCCATTCTTATATGTACTCTTTCATTTAAAAATATTTAAATATTTTGAATAGTCACATAATTTGTGTACATATTGATAAGGTACACTGTGATGTGGTGATTCATGTAGATATCAAAAAGCATTGTACCCTTTCCTGTTATGATATTTCATTAGAAATTATCGATTATGTTGACTATATTTAAAATGAAGACAGTAATACTGACAAATTTCACAAGGCAGGCAGTTTGCCAGGCACTTTATAAATATTTCCTCATAAATCCATAACCAACTGCAACACAGATATTGTACCGAGATTGCAGTTGAAGAAAGTATCTGAAGGCATAGTAAGTCCTTGAGGCCATATACAAGCTAGATATTTTTTTAACCTGCCCTGAGGAAAAAATCCTTATTTGGTTAGTCATATTTCATCCCTGAAATCCATCTTCCTAGCTACCTGGAGTTGGTTTTAAGATGAGGGCATAGAAGGAAAGAACACACTTGACTTAGCAATGTGGTTACAGAAGACATTGAACAATCCAAAACTGTGAAACAAGCAGTTAAATGATACACAATCATCTGTGAATTGTAACTCCATACCACATTTGCTAATGTTTTTATGCAAGTACTAAAAACTCAAATGTTCACAGATGTCAGCAGGATATTTTCCCACAAGCGAGATGTTAGTAGAGGGAAAACAGCCTTCCCAGTAAACACAGGTCCAAATGTGATCAAGTTACACAGCAGGTCAATGATTAGTCAGAGTTGCTCCATGGAGCTAAAGGATCAGTGTTTCTGGTCTGCTTTCCTATCTCATCAACAGTCAAAAAATGAATGACCAATTACAAAAAAAAAAAAAAAAAGGAACAGATATTTGAAAGGCAATCCATCAAAGGAGATGTAAAAAAACACATTCACAGCCCCTCCAGCATCTATTATTGTTTATTTTCTTCATTTTTGCCATTCTGACTGGTGTAAGGTGATATCTTAATGTGGTTTTCATTTGCTGTGGAGAGATAGGCACACTAACACACTGTTGGTAGAGCTGCAGACTGGTACAGCCCCTCTGGAAAGCAATATGGAGAATCCTCAAAAAACTAGGGATGAGTCCACCATATGACCCTGCTATTCCACTCCTGGGTATCTTTCCAGGGGATTTAGAATCAGCACATTATAGTGACACAGCAATATCTGTGTTCAAAGCAGCTCAATTTACTATTGCTATACTATGGAAACAACCCAGATGTCCCTCACTGGATTAATGGATCCAAAAACTGTGGTACATATATACCATGGAATTTTATACAGCAATTAGAAACAATGATATTGCAGCCTTTGAAGGTAAATGGATGGTTATGGAAGAAATTATGCTGAGTAAAATCAGCTTAACCCAGAGATCCAAGGGTCTAATGTCTCCACTCATCTTTGGAGGTTGGAACTAGACCCTGGCCATTCAGAAAGGTGGTCCATTATCACGTATTAAATCCAGATAAGGTGTAATGTTATACAGCCTAATACTTTTTTAGAGATATTGTGGGTAAGGGAAGGGAGGGATATGGGTGGGTAATTGGGGGGACACTCCTGGGAGTAAATTATCCAGAAACTATATACATTTTATATTATTTTGTTAAAAACTTGTATGGTTGTTCAATAATATATATATATATGTGTATATATATATATATAAAACATATTCAACACATGAAAGATACTAAACACCCTTAGCCATGAAGATAATATAAATTAAAACCACAATGAGATACCTGTACAAATACTTTTAGAAGAATTAAAAATAAAAAGAGCTGTTGAGAACGAAGTGCACTAGGAGTTCTAAGACTGGTGAATATACACAATGTCATGGTCGCTTTGGAAAACCCTCAGAAATGT
The DNA here is from genome assembly GCA_004027875.1 of Aplodontia rufa. Taxonomy (NCBI): domain Eukaryota; kingdom Metazoa; phylum Chordata; class Mammalia; order Rodentia; family Aplodontiidae; genus Aplodontia; species Aplodontia rufa. The sequence goes on along the minus strand of PVKS010048889.1, from coordinate 7,816 downwards.
AGGTGCTGTCCTGTTGAAATCAGGACAGGGTGAGAAAATACAGATGAGGTTTTACAGTGTACGCTGCAACACCCACGTAGTTGCCCATCCATCAGACTGCACTGCAGACTCTGTTAGCTACTTGCAAGCTGGCCAGGACAATCATAAAGCTCCATTGTCTTGCATATCCCACAATGCTTCTTCCTCATCCCTAACTCAAAAGCATATGAAGTGGAAGGAAAAAGGTTGTTTACCACCAAAGCCAAATGCAAGCAACCTGAAAGCCTGCACACCAAAGCCCTACCTGTGTCCGAGTGAGGCTGCTGTGGCCCAGAGGAGAATACCTAGGGTGCTGAGAGTGGAGGGCACTGTCACCGCTGGAATGCCACCCATCAGATAGGAAAAGTGCCTGTGCATATGGGGTTCCTGAGTGCAATACCAGGAAGAAGAATGAGTAGGAAGAAAAGGAGAAGAGAGAGGAGGAGGAGAAGGAAGAAGAGGAAGTGGAAGCCAAAGTGAAAGCTGGGTAAGGAAGGAGGGGAGGGAGGGAAGAGGAAGAAAGGAGGTGGAGGGGAAGGGAGACAAAAGGAAGGGGAAAAGGGAAAGAATGAGAGAGGAAGAGAAGAAAGAAGAGCACAGGGTGAGCCAGGGAGGGAGAGAAGGGATGGGAGTAAATGAGGAACAGGGGAAAGGAGGAGAATGGAGAAGAAAACAAGGTCTCTTTTTTAAAGAGAGAGGGACAGTGAAAGAGAGAGAGAGAGAGAGAGAAAGAAAGAATTAATTGTATTCCATTTTTCATGTGGCTTTCATTGCTCCAACACTTAGCTGTATACGTGGTGCTGGAGTTTGAACCCACATCCTCACTTATGCCAGGCAAGTGCCATAACCACTAAGCCACCACTCCAGCCCCACAAAGTCTCTTTCTGGCAGTGCCTGATGTGGGCCAGAGGTCCTCACAGGTCAGCCGGTGCAGTAACCCAGAAAGGCAGCTATTCAAATGTTCTTCAGGGGACCCACGCTATTGACAACTAAGAAATTTAAATATCCTGACTCCTATCCTTCACCCACTGATGTAGACTTAAGAAGGGGCTCTCTTAAAAGATCCCAGGCAAGGACCCGCTTTATTTCCTCTCTCCTCTCTTTCCTCTGATGAATGCCTGATAATTTTTTCCCATCAACTTTATTAGGCATAATTTTCATATAGTAAAGTACAATCATTTAAAATGCATGGCTTGATGAGTTCTGATAAATGTATGTCCTCATAGCAACACCGTCTCAAGCAGAGAAAAGAGAATTCTCTTCATCCCTAAATGTTGTCTTAAGTCATTGTGGTCAATCTGTTTAAACCCAGGTCCCAGAAAACCATATGTAGCTTTTTGTTAAAAATTGATCATTTGTGCTTTTTCTGGAATGTTATATAGCTTGAACTTATAATTTGCACTTATTGTGCTCCGTATTTCTATTACCTTCATCCTATGTAGTATAGAAATTTTATCACATGCAGTTCTAACAATTCCTCTCATTCATGATATGATTGTTATTTATTTGCATATTTACACACACGTTATGAAACCAGTAGCATAGCTTTTACTTGGTGTCATTTCATATCATTTAAAGCAATTGAGATATGAAAAGAGATATTTAAAGAGTTTATATATTAGCCTTCTCATCTATCATTTCTAGTTTGCTTCTTCTCATACAATTAATTTATAATATCATGTTTCTTCTTTGCTCTAATATAGCTTCGTTCCTGCCATTCTTCAGTGTGATGATATTTCAAGTATATTACTTTGTATATATTTTGAGCTGACTAATGCAATATTTACTTATTGTTTTACCCAATGGCTTTTCTTTCTTCCCCCCCCCTTTTTTTTTCATGCAATGACTTTTAAATCAGTTAAGGAACAAAGAAAGAAAAATGAACCTAAACCATCCTTAAAATTACCTAAATAATTACCATTTCTGGTAATCTTTGGTTATTTTCTCCAGTTACCATACAAAGTACTTTGGATCTCCAACATAGTCATGCTATTTAACCCAACCTTAGTAACATCTGACCCACATCTCCCCACTTTTTCCAACCCCCAGCCCTAGGCAACCACCATTCTGTTCTCTGCTATCGTAAGTTTGACATTTTTAGATTATACACATAAGTTATATTATACAGTATTTGTCTTTCTCTGCCTGGTTTATGTAACATCCTCCAGGTTTGTCATGTTGTCAAAAATGGCAGGATTTCCTTGCCTAAGGATGAATAGTATTACATAGGTATATACAAAATATACACATAAATAAATAATCTGATACCTATGTGTCTCTCGCTTCACATATATATCTTCACATATATACACATACACACACACCTATTTCATGTATCCATTTGTTAGCCTCCTGATGATTTGGTCCTCTCCATATCTTGAAGACTGTGTAGGTGCTGCAAAGAGGGTAGAAGGCAGATCTCCATGAGGGGCTGATTTCATTTCCTTTGGATATCCAGCGTGTGACTGCTGGCTTATATGCAGTCTAATTTAAATCCTGTTGAGGAAACAACATACCTCACCTATTTATCTTCCTACCAATGGCATATAAGGGTTCTGTTTCCTCCACATTGTCACCAACACCCCTTATCTTCTATCTTTGGGTGGCCACTCTAACAGGGGTGAGGTGATATCTCAATGTGGTTTTAATTTGTATTTCCCTGAAGATTAGATATGTTGAGCACTTTTGCATATACCATTGGCTATTTATATTTCTTCTTTTGAGAAATATCTATCCAGGTCTTGACCCCATTTTTCAATCAGTAGGCCATTTATTTTGGAGATCTATGTTTCTCAAACTTGATTTTAATTGCTGGTGTCTCTTTCAGGCTGAAGAATTCCCTTCAGTGTTAACATCAAGTAGGTTTGCTAGCGACATATTCTCTGCATTTTTGTTGATCAGGGAATGACTTTTCTGTGCCACCATTTTTTCTCTGTGTGTTATCTTTTTAAATAAATACTTTTAAATTAGTTTTTAGGGACCAGGATGTAGCTCAGTGGTAAAGCCCTTGCTTTGCATGCACAAAGTCCTGTGTTTGATCTTCAACTCCAATAAAGAAAAGTAAAAAAAAAAAAAAAGGTTTTAGACTAGTTTCAGACTTATTAGAACAAAAAAATCCTATATATACCTATAATCAGTATCCCTTATGACTAATACCTTGTACTAATATGTTATATTTGTTAACATAAATAGAGGTGTAGATGAGCCTGTGGAGAATGTAGAATCCTTATATACTGTTGGTAGAAAGGTAAAGAAAGTTATGATGTATTTACCGATATGTTACTATAAAATGAAGTTCATCCTCAGATTTCCTTGGTTTTAACCAATACCTTTTTCTGTTCCAGGATTCCATTCAGGGTACCACATTACATTTATTTATTTTGTGTCCTTAGGCTCCTCCAAGGACTGAAAATTTCTAAGATTTTCCTCATTGTTGATGACCTTCACAGTTCTGAGGAAGACTGGCCAGATATTTTGAACAAAGTTCCTCAGTTAAGATTTGTCTGAAGTATTCATAATGAGTGCTTGGGTTATCATTCTGTGGGGTTAAAACAGAAATAAAGTTCCCTTTCATCACATTATGAATACGACACATGCTAACAACATGACTTGCACTATTGATGTTGGCAATGATCACCCAACTGAAACAGCACTTGTCAGTTTTCTCCACTGTCATGTACTTTCCAAACTGAACATGTTGGAAGGGAGTCACTATGCACAGTCCATACTTAAGGAGAAGAGACTGTACTTCTCCTTGAGGCTCAAGTATCTACATAATTTTTTAAAACTCCTTCTTCATAGTAGATAGATCTTTTCTGTCCCTTTTGTTTAATTATTCAATCACTATGGATTTAGAGATATTTACTTTATACTTTGGATTATAAGGCAATACCACTTTTCTTTCTTGGCTCAAATTCTTCCGTCTTTGGCCAGTAAGAATTCTTTCAATTAATCGGTTCCTGCATCCGTTTGGCACATCTCCATCATAGCAGGGATTTTATGTTTTGGAAAACTGTCTTACTTTCTTATACCACACAGTGCTCTTGGTCCATCTTATAGATTTTCTCTAAAGGTTCTAGAGTAAACCTTTTCTCCAAGTAGTCCCCACTTCCCTTAACTAGACTATGGAATTAGAAAGCAAGAAATGGGTTATAGGTTGCCCAGTGCTGAAGGGAAGGGGTCATAAATTTTATAATATAATTAAAAAATAGATGTGAATCTTAACCCTATAAACACACTTATCTATAAATATTTTTCTATTTAAAAACATTGTGTCTGTATTAAGTTAAACATGAATTCTTGCTGATGTCAACAACTCTTAACTCATTGCCACAAGGATGGCTGTAGCCTCCTCCCCCAGATGATCTGTAAACACCAACTCTTAAGTCTGGCTCCCAACATCTGCCATCCATTTACTTAATTGTTCAATTCCAGTCAGAATACATGTTAAGCCATCTTGGAATTGTTAACCCATACCCCATGGGGTACACATTTGCTAACTACACTGCATGTTTATGTAGAGTTTTTTTTTCACTATTGGTCTTATAAGCTTAATTCATTTCCAAAGTTACTTACGTCAGACCTATTCTCTCCTTTCCCCTTCAACAGGATTATTTCATACATTTAAAATACAGTTAGAGGTTTTTTTCATAGTTTTCATGCATTCTGGGATCAAGCAGAATTCAAAATGATTCTTAAAACTGGCATGCAACAATTTTTATTCTTCGGGATGTAAGGTTCTATGAGTTTTGAGCAACACGTAGTATTATGTACCCACCACTGCAGCAACACACCATCCAAAAACAAAGCCATGTTCAACCTGGGAACCCATAGGGACCACTGACTTCTTACTTTTGCTATAGTTTTGAGTTTTTTCCAGTATATCATATAATTTGAATCCTAAATCATTTATCATTTTGTACTGCTTTTTTTTTTAATCCCTTAGCACTCTATCCATGGTGTTTCAAGGTCTGAGAGCTCATTTCTCTGTATCACTTTAAATAATAGTCAATTGTATGGATGTACCACAGTCTTTAACAAGTCACCTAAGCAGGGATATATTGGTTACTTCTTGGTTTTGCTGATTCTGAATAAATCTGCTACAGATATGCACATATAGGATTTTTGGGTGCAGAATTCAGCTGAGTAAAACTTATGAGCACAATAGATGAATAGCATACTATGAAACTTTTGTTCTAATATTTTCCCATTTTAAAAAATGGGTTGTTTTCTTGTTTTTGTCTTTTTCATATGTGACTGCTCTACTAGGTATGTGTTTTGAAAAAATTTTTTTCCAGTCTGTGTTGTGTCTTTTTATTCTATTAGCACCTTTTTTTTACAGAGTAGAAGTTTTTAATTTTAACAAAATATAACCTACCCCTCTCTCTTTCTCTCTTTCCCTCTCTCTCTCTTTCCTTGATCATACTTTTAGTGTTAAATGTAAAAATATATAGTCAAGCCAAAGATAACCTAGATTTTCTACTATGTTTTGTTTTGGAGGTTTTTTATTCTATATTTTACAATAAAGTCTATGATCTACTTTAACATAATTTTGTTAAGGCTGTAAGACCTATGTTTAGGTTTATTTTATATTTTATTTTTTATTTTTCTTGCACATACATTCCCAAGGTGTTTTAGCACAATTCTGGAAAAGACAGCTCACTTCCCATTGAATTGCCTTTGCTCCTTTTTCAAGACTAGGTGAATGTATTTTTGTTTCTCTTTTTCTGGGTTCTCTATTCTGTTGCAGTAATCTGCATGACTCTTCTTTTCCAACACCAGGTTATTTTAACTACTCTGATTTTACTATCAGTCTTGAAGTTGAGTAATGTCACTGCCCCAACTTTTTCTCTTTCAATATTGTGCATTATCGATATTGGTTATTTTTCCTTTACATGTATATTTTAGAATAAATTCATCTATAGAATAGCTTGGCTTTGTCCATATAGATCCTGAAAATATATTGCTAGATTCAAACCCATATACTGCACCTCTCTGGTGTTAATATAGATGATATTGTGTTTGTGTGTGTGTGTGTGTGTGTGTGCGTGTGTGTTTTATTTTAAATTTTCTAAATTTTTCTTTGTTGGTACACATGAAAGCAATTGACTCTTTTTTATGTGTGTGCCAGGGATTGAACCCAGAAGTGCTCAACCACTGAGTCACATCTCCAGCCCATATATATCCATATATCTATTATCTGTCCATCTACATATATTTCATTGGTTCATTTTTAGGTATACATGACATAAGATTATGCAATGGCATAATTATAAAAGCATGGAGTTGAACTTGTTTTAATTCAGTCTCCAGTTTTTCTCTTTCCCTTTTCTACCACCCACCCCAATTTTGTTTTTTGGATTTTTTTTTACATACATGATAAAAGGATATACATTGATATACCTAGAAAAGCTTGGAGTGTAACATGTTTTGCCTCATTTCCCAGTATTTCTTCTTCCTCTCCCTCCCCACCCCTATACTTATTAGATATGCTTGACAATAGGATGAACACTGACATTTTTATAAAAACGTACTGTACAAATTATTCTAATTCAGTCCCAAGTGCTCCCCCACCGCAGCACCCCATTTTCCCCTCTACTCTGTTATTTACTAATAGTTTCTTTTAAAACTTAGTGACTTATTGATGTACATGTTGATGAGATTCACTATATGTTCATAAATGAACATGAGAAATTTAAGTCTGATTCCTTTCATGAACTTCCCCTATTTCATTCCTCCTTCCTCCATTTATTTCCCTTTTGTATATTCCTTTTTTCCTCTCTTTATTTTGGGTTAGCTTCCACATTTCACATAGAACATTTTATCTTTGGTTTATTGAGACTGGCTTATTTGACTTTGCATTATATCCTCCAGTTCCATCCATGTGCCGACAAATGACATAATGTCATTCATCCTTGCAGCTGAGAAATACTTCATTGTGTGTATATGCCACATTTTCTTTATCCATTCATCAGTTGAAGGGCACCTTGGTTAGTTCCATAGCTTAGCTACTGTGAATTGTGCTGCTATGAACATTAATGTGGTTGCATCATTATGGTATGCTGATTTTAGGTTCTTTGGATATATACCAATGAATGGGATAGCTATGTCAAAAGGTGGATCCATTCCTAGTTTTTTTTATTAGAAGTATATAGAGATACAATTGAGGGGGAAACATTATCAAACCAACAGTAATCAATGTATACATAATTTGTTATCCAGGGGTAATGCCAAAACATGGATGACCACCTTGGGTTTCACCTGTTGCTGTTTCCCCCAGAAGAAATCCTGCGTTAAATGGGTATCTCGTGGAGGAATGACATCGGCTTCTGGGGTGGTTCCACCATATTCCCACTCTCCAGTCTCCTATGAGTTCTTCACACACCCTCCCCCCTCCGCATCCCCCTCCCTATGCCTCCAAGTATCCTAGGGATTCATCTCCCTATTACTCTGAGAGTCATACAATTTGAAGTATTGTTAGGTTAGCAGTCTACCCTACTGTTTCCCCATATATTCTAGCATCCACAGATGAGAGAAACCATTTGGCCCTTGAGTCTCTGAGATTGGGATACTTCACTTAGCATAATTCTTTCCATCTCCATCCATTTGATATCAAAAGCCATAATTTCATCTTCTCTAATGGCCGAGTTGTATTCCATTGTATATATGTACCAAAGTTTTTGTATCCACTCCTCGAGTGAGGGGCATCTAGGTTGGTTCCATAATCTAGCTATAGTAAATTGAGCTGCTATAAACATTGAGGAAGCCACATTACTATAATACGCTGATTCTAACTCTT
>PVKS010048888.1:0-12226 GCA_004027875.1 Aplodontia rufa | reverse complement strand
GTGTGTGTGTGTGTGTGTGTAGGTGAGTGTGTGCACATGCACATACGTGCATGGACCCTTTGCCAAGTTTCAGAATGAGCGATAAGGTAGCACCATGAGGAGACTCTGGGAGTCTTCCTTCTCTCACGGCCGGTGGAAAAGCGACAGGCTCTTCATCGCTCTGCTTCCCGTGAACTTCCTCGCCCTGGCGCTCTTCAACAGTTTTAGAGAATCTTTGAAGAACTTGAAGAGAAGGAAAGGCTTTCATTTCCAACAATGGAAACTCGGGTGATCTAATCGTGCCACCCATGGAGAGGAGCGGGAAAGATGGGATGATGTTTTAAGGAAGAAATAGAGCCCTGATGAGGCAGTGAAGGACTCCCCAGACCAAGATCTCCGAGGAGCCTCGACTCATGGCAAGTCCCGCATTTGAGCTGCTTTCCCCAGCAGCATTTGCTGATTCCAGAAAAGGTGCCCAGATTGGTAAAGAGCACTCTGAGAACCATGCGAGGCCGTGGGGCAGCTGTTGGAAGAGAAGCCAGGCTAGATCCCCCAGGTCTTAGGCCAGCTGGGCCACAGAGGGTCGTGTCCTGAGAGTAAGGATGAGCCGGAAACAAGTCAGCATCTGCAGTCTCAGTTCAACCAAGCAGCCCAGAAAGTCTCAACTGTTCAAATTTACTCAGGTCATCCTGTTCTGTTAGTGGCTCCAGGTCCCTCAGAGCAGCAAAGAAAAGTCCTCAGGAGCAAAAGAAAAAAATTTCCTGTGGATAAGGTTTGGATGTATTCCCAAGAATGCACGTGCTGGAAGCGTGGTCTCAGTGTGGCGACATTAGAGATCGTCGAGGCGGGGCTTATGCTAGGTAAGGAGCACTGCCCTCAGAAGGGGTCAATGCTATCCTCACAGTGAATCAGATCTCCTGAGAGTAAGTCTGACCCCTGACTCCCTGGCTACCTGTCTCTCCATGAGATCACTTCTGCATAAATTCCCACCATTGTGAAGCCATCTGCTATGAGGACCTCCCCAGAGCTAAGCAGAACCTGGCACAATGCTCTGAAACCTCCAGAACTGTGAGCCAAACAAGCCTACTTCCTTCACAAACTGTCAAGCCTCAGATATCTTATTTCAGGAATGGAAAATTGACTGATACATCTCTCTTGCTTCTATTTTTTTAAAAAACATCTCAAATGTACTGTGTGGGACACTATCAAACACAGTCAGACACATGAGCAAAGAAATCAACATAATCAAAACCAAGGGAACCAGCACAAAACAAGACATAATAGGTACAGTGAGATGTATGTTCTCTTTTCTATCAAAGTTTGTAATACAATAATGAGCACACGTGCTGTAAGATGGAATCCATCTTAAGTCAGGGAACCATGAGGCCAGGGGAAGCCATGTTTAAAACTCTCCAATACAAGTCTCAGTCACACTGGTAACCGTCCACTTTCTCTAATCACCTAACCCTTTCCAGTACCTGCCCCGTTTTATATTAGCCAATCGGGTACATTATACCCTTGAGGTCCTCCAATCACAGCAAAGGGCAGCATTAAGTCAGACTGGGGAAAAATATCCCGGGATTCCTGGTATGCAGGTGCTTGCTTCCAGGTCCCCTGTGGAAGCCCACCCTCCTGCAGGAGGAGTCTATCTTGCTCACCCACCTCCAACCACATGTTTGTTTTATGGCACTCCCGGTATTTCTAACAGTACAGATTCATAGGGGCTTCAATTAGTAGAGTTATCCAAGATAGATTACAAAATAATCATTTAATATATTCAAGAAAATTATGAACAAAATTGAAAATTCCAAAAATTGACATACTGATTTGAAAAAAAAAAATGAAGTTCTAAAATAAAATAGTAATCTAATATGAATGGTGAATGGATGGGTTTAACAGCAGGTTAGACAAAATAGAAGAGAGCACTAGTGAAACATAAACAGTTCTGTCCACAATGAAAGACAGAATATGGGCTGGAGTGGTGGTTCAGAGGTTATGGCACTTGCCTGGCATGCACAAGGATGCTGGTTTGAACCCCAGCACCATCTACACAACAAAGCATCAGAGCAATGAAAGTCATATGAAAAACTAAATAAAATTGATTCTTTCTCCCTCTCTCTCCTTTTTCTCACCTGTCTCCCTCTCTCTTAAAAAAAAAAACAGAAAGAGAAAGAGATTACAAAACAGTGCAGTTTAGAGAATTTAATATTAAGTTCTAAACTGGTTTTATTAAGAAAAAAGAAAATGAAGGGGATGGAAGTTAGATATCAGAAAAGTTGTCAGATGATATGAAGTACTTCAACACATACATGTATAAAGAGCCCAAAAGAGTCCAAATAAGATAAAATGACAACAGATACATCAGGGTAAAAATGCTGAAAACCAAAGACAAGTTAAAAAAAAAAAACAAATCTTAAAGGCAAAAGAGGAAAGGAAAATACTTTAACATTTGCAAAAATTAGATTGTTAGTTGACTTCTCAAAAGAAATAACAAAGCTAGAAGATAATAGAATAACACCTCAAATATATTGAAAAAAATAATGAACAACATTCTACAAAGATATCTTTCAAAAATGAAGATGAAAGACAGATATTTCAAAGAAACCTGAAATACAGGAATGCACCACTAGCAGCCCATACAGAGGAGCTGGCTAGTATCTTTTGCTGTGATGAACCTTACCCAAAAGTGTAGCATGGCCTTGATTCTCTAGCCCTTTCTAGAGAATTAGTTGTTGTGGGACCTTCCTTCACCATGACCCCCAAAGTCAACACTCAACAGAAATGTATGTATGTGGGCACCAAAAGGCATAAACGGCACTATTCAAAAATAATTGGAAATTACCCAAATGTCACTCAATAATAGAATGTAAAATAGCAATGCAATATTACACAGCAATGCAAATCCATAAAATATCTACCCTCAATATCAAGCACAAATCTCACAAATACCATTTTGAGTTAAAAAGACCAGACACAATTAAGGAAGATCTGAGAAAATGGAAAAACATTCCTTTTTCTTAGTTAGGCAAAATCAATATAATTAAAATGGCCACTCTTCCAAAGCCCTGTACAGATTCAATGCAATCCCCATCAAGATAACAATGAAATTCATAATCAATATAGAGAAAGCAATTTTCAAATTCATTTGGAATACCAGGAAACCCAGAATAGCCAAAACATTACTAAGTGAGAAAGAGGAAGCTGGAGGTATCACAATACCTGTCCTGAAATTATACTATTGGGCAATAGAAATAAAAATATCATACTACTGGTATCAAAATAGACAGGAAGATCAATGGAACAGAATAGATGATATGGAGACAAATCCACAAGTCTTTAACCATCTGATACTTGACAAAGGGGGCAAAAATACAATGTGGAGGAAAGACAGCCTGTTCAACAAATGGTACTGGATGAACTGGACAGCCATATGCAGCCAACTGAAACTAGATCCCTATCTCTCACCCTACACAAACATCAAAATCAAGAAGGATCGAAGAATTAGGAATCAAGCCATTAATGATACAACTGCTACAAGAAAAAATAGGATCAATACTCCATGATATTGGTGTAGGCACTTCCTTCCTCAACAAGACTCCCATAACTCAAGAGTTAAAGCCAAGAATCAATGAGTGAGATGCCATTAAACTGAAAAGCTTCTGCTCAACTAAAGATTTATTCAAGAGTATCAAAAGAGAACCTAGAGAATGGGAGAAAATCTCTGCCTGCTACGCCTCCGACAGGGGACTGATACCCACAATACACAAAGAACAAAAAAACTGAACACCAAAACCACAGATAATCCAATCAATAGATGGGCTAGGGAACTAAACAGAAACTCTTCAACAGAGGAAGTCCAGAAAGCCAATAAATACATGAGAAAATGTTCTACATCACTAGCAATCAGAGAAATACAAATTAAAACATTACTGAGATTCCACCTCACTCCAGTCAGTGGCAAAAATGAAGAATATGAACAATAACAGATGCTGGAGGGGTTGTGAGGAGAAAGGAACACTAACACACTGCTGGTTGGACTGCCACTCTGGAAAGCGTTGTGGAGACCGCTCAAAAAACTAGGGATGGAACTACCTCACAACCCAGCTATCCCACTCCTGGGTATTTTCCCAAAAGAGCTAGAATGGGCACACTACAGAGACACAACTACATCAATGTTTATAGCAGCTCAGTTTATAAAAACTAAACTATGGAACCAACCTAGATGACCCTCACTGGATGAATGGATTAATAAATTGTGGTCTATAATACACAATGGAGTTCTACTCCACTATTAGAGACACTGATATGATGCATTTGCAGTCAAATGGATGGAGATGGGAAAAATTATGCTGAGTGAAATATCCCAAACTCAGAGACTTAAGGCCAAATGTTTTCTCTCATATGTGGAAGATAGTGTAAAACCTACAATAGGATGATAGTCAGCTGAGTTAAGTATTAAACGCACCGTAGATGAAACTCCACATACCCTGGGTAAACCATATCTATGAAGGTGTGGGGAGAAGGGAGGGAAACAGGGAGGGTAGTGAGGGATAAGGGGGGTAATCAATACAATGGGGCATACTCAACTCCCATTAGAAACCTTGCTATACACAGGCAGGCAGAGAAACTCAGAAATGTCAACAGTTATTACCCATGTGTGTATGTTCATTTCAAGCTATAGGATGGTGGGATGATAGAGGAGATGTGAGTTCGGGGAATGGATGAAGGAGGATAGATCCTGGTCTAGGACTGGTCTTAACTTACTATCTTACTATGTCAGTATTCACATATGTGTGAATATGTAACTACAGTTCCCTCCAATATGTAAGTCTATGTTGAACTAATAAAAAAAGGAAACATCCAACATAAAAAAGCCAGACACACAAGAGTATGTGAATTATGATTTCATTTATATAAAATTTAAATGCACAAAATTAAACAACAGTTGTTTGTATGTTTGTTTAAGATAGAGGGAGTGAGTGTGAGAGAGAGAGACTGATTCAATTTTGTTCATTTTTCCATCTGGCCTTTGTTTCTCTGACACCGACACAATTAGAGACACCTAGTTGTGTACATGGTGCTGGGGTTTGAACCTGGGTCTTCATGCTTGCCAGACAAGCACTTCAACTGCTGAGCCACTGCACCACCCAACAACAGTGTTTTGAAATGCATACTTAGGCAGTAAAACCATCAGGAAAAGCAAGGAAATGATCCCCATAGAATAAAATAGATGCCTTACCTTTGGGTGTCAAGGAAGAGAGAGCTGTATTTGGGAGAGGGCACACAGAGGGCCTGTGCAGTGTTAGTGCTAGTCTACTGTTTAACTGGATGGAGGTTACACAAATGTCCACCTTGAAATGATTAATTAAAAACAACATATTCACAAGGTCATCCATTGCAATACTATTAGTAAAACCAAAAGATTTGACACATTGCTAAAAGCTAGTTGAATAAACCATGACGCATCCATGCTATGGAATACTACGCACCAATAAAATAAACGAGGAAGATCTTTGTACTGATAAGGAGTGATCTCTACAATACCGTTCAGTACAGAGAGTAAGGTGTAAAACCGTGGAAACGTTGCTACCTTTTATGTAGGAAAGGATATGTTTGTGTGTAGATGTGCATATATATACACATAAACACATGCTCATATATGCATAGACATATATACTAACATAGGCTTGCATATATAAGCTTATAAAACATACATTGGTATGTATTAATTCTATAAAGAGTGCTTATTTTGCCATTAAAAAAACACTAGAAGGGTACATCAGAAACTAATAAAAAAAACTGAGGAATGAGAACAGGAGAAAAATTGAAGGGTATATTGAATATTTCTCTGAATATTTTTTTTGATAATGTTAATTCCTGAACCATGCAAATAATTACATATTCAAAAATAAAATCCAAATAAAAATAGAAAAATATTAGAACTTAAAACAAATGGAAATGAACCTAACTACATATCAAATATGTAACACGACCATAGGAAAAGCAACGCTTTTATATGACTTTAATCATAATACTGTACAATTGCGACTGAATATTTTTAAAGACAAAAAACTGAAAGTCGACCTCACTCAGTAGTTGTACTGTAAGTTCTTCGATGTCACAGTTTGACAGCAAACGTTGATGATGCTAAGATTAAAGATTTTTTAATGAAAGGGAATGGGTTAAAATGTAAAACCAAGAACCTGGGGCGGAAACGGTGGCTCAGCAGTGATGGCGCTTGCCTTGCATGCAGGAGTACACGGGTTCAAACCCCAGCACCATGTACATAATGAAGTGTCCCAGCAATGAAAGTCCATGAAAAACTAAATAAAATTGGTTCTGTCTTTCTCTCTCTCTCTCTCTCTCTCTCTCTCCTTCTCTCTTTAAAAAAAAAAAAAAAAATAGAACCTGGCCTGGTGCAGTGGTTCACGCCTGTAATCCCAGCAACTCAGGAGGCTGAGGTAGGAGGATCACAAGTTCAAAGTCAGCCTCAGCAACTTGGTGAGGCCTTAAGCAACTTTGGGAGACCCTGTCTCAAAATTAAAATATAAGAAAGGCTGGCGATATGGCTCAGGGGTTAAGTGCCCCTGGCCTCAATCCCTGGTACCAAAAAAATAAAAGACCCTAATGAGGGGAAGAAAATCCTGCACTGCTAAGCTCGAGTTGGAAATACTAATGTAAATTTGCCTTTCAAAAACATGCACTTCTTGGCTCTGTCCACTGAAAGTGCTGAGAAGTTCCATCCTGGTGGCCCTGAGCACCCCAACAGTGCACATCTTGACTTCTAAATCCCATTAAAGGAACTGTCTCTTTTCAGAAGTGGCTGGTTTCAGGTCTGAACTAAGAAAGAAGTCACTTAAGAAAAGCAAGCTGTGCTCCACAGCCAAGGAGCGCTCAAAAAGAACCAGTAACTGGAGCAGCCCTGTTTACTAAATAAACTGAATTTGTGGTCAGAAGCCCACCAAACAAGTACCGGCCCCGACGGCTTCATGGGGTGTTGCCCCAACCTCCACTGCCAACTGCACCAATTCTCCCAGAGCGCGGCCGGGGAGGCAGGACTCACCGCCCTCCGGGAGGAGGAGGCAACGGAGAGCGTGACCCGCTTTACCCGGAACGCGTTGGCCAAGCTCTGCCCAGTTCCACGCTCCACCGCGTTGGACTTCGCCACACGTTCAACGTAAAGTACAAGATATAAATCATGGTTCATGCCAACTGCTGTTAAACTAAACGAACGCAGTTCAGCCTGGGACACAAAACCGTTAGCAATAATCAGCATCCTTCCCCAGGGAAAGCAGCCAGCGGGCCTCAGCCTGAGGTCAGGGACCTGCGAGTCTCCTCTTGGGAAGCCCAGGGGCCTGGACTGCCTCTGAAGGGGCGCGGTGGACAGACACTGCTGTCTTCCTCCGGTACTTACAGCTTATCCTCAAAGCAGATCTTGGCCAACTTGTCCAGACCCCCGCCACTGAGCAACCGATAGGCGTAGCTGTTGGGGGGGCAGGCGGTCCAGTGGTCACATTTTTGCCTTCTGGGGGCGGGGGCTGTAATAAGAAGAGCATCGCAGCATCACTATGACTTAACGCATGCACCCGCTGTGTGACCATGAAGGCCAGCAGCTCCATCCCCGCCCTCAGACCAGCAGTCCCAGGAGCAGGGAGACCTGAGGGGAAGGCGTCCGACTTCATCAGGACCACTGCAATACCCCTGAGGACGCACGGTTCATGCGAGCTGCTTTTATCTTAACAGCGCACGTGGGGAGGTTTAGAGCAGGTACAATTTCAGAAGCGTCGGAACCACTGACCACCGCTGCTCACCACAGCTGATCTGCTGTGCGATGCTGTGTTTCCTTTGCAGCAAGAGAAAGATCCCGGGGTGTGGGGTTCGGATGTGAGGTGTCCCCAAAGCCCCTGCTAATGCAGAAGTGTTCAGAGGTGAAGCCATTGGACTGTGCGACCTGTGACGTAGCTTGAATGGGGTGACTGGGTGGTGAAGAGGCAAGGTGGGGTGTGGCTGCAGGAGGGGTTTGCTGGGCCTGCCTTAGAAGGGGTGCTCTTTCTGCAGTCCCTCTCTCTATCTCTCTCTCTGCTTACTGGCTCCATGAGGGTACAGACTCCCTTCACTGGGCTCTTCCCCTGTGATGTGCTGCTGCACCTCATGCCCAAAGCAATGAATTCAGCCATCCATGGACTGAGACCTCTGGAATCAACCTTTCCTCCTCCAAGTGTTTCTTGTTGGGTATGTTGGTCACAGTGACACAAACGCTGACTAACACACGGGGGTCTAAGAGTTCTGGGGAACGAAGAGCCCTCCATGGAGATGTGGACAGCTTCTGTCTTTACACAGCCTTCAACACACAGACACATGTCACGCAGATATCATACGGCATACCACATGCAACACAAAGATGCACACGTCACATGCACCACACATACACACACCACAGCATACCATGCGTACACACAGCACCACACACATGCACACATGCATCTGACCACACTGACCACTGACCATGAATGGCCCACTCTCCTGTCCCTGGAGCATGAGGAGCTGAGCGTTTCTGCCCAGGATGCTCTGATGTCACAGTAGCCAGCTCTGGAGAAGTCCACTCCAACTCCCTCATTTCACAGGGTCAGCAATTCAGGAGGCCTTAGAGGTCCACCTGAGGCTGGGGCAGGAGGAGGCCTCCCCAGAGCCTCAGCCCTCCGGCTGGCTTACGCAACCTCCACCGTGTGACCACCCCATGTGCCTCCCACTGAGATCAAAGAGCAGAACCCAGAGGGCTTGCTCTCCCACTTAAATCTGAGGTGCCCAGAGGAGAGATCGGGAGATACTCCTTCCCCTTCAGATCAACCTGGACTTGGCCTCTCACCTGCGGAGCACAGTACTTTCCTGACTCAGCACAGGAACCAAGAAATACGGTCAATAAGGTGACGAGGTACCCATGAGACACCATGGGTGAGGAATCCAAGGACATCAAACAGAAAACCTCCAACCTCAACAGAAGACAGTGATGCAGGAAGAAAGGAGGAAAAGACCACAAAACATCAAGAAACAGTGGACCTAATGGCAGCAGTTCAACAGGAAGTCCTCACCTACCAAAATTACCTTAAACGTAAATGGGTCAAACTTTCCATTTAAAAGACAGATTAACTGCAAGTCTAAAAAAGACCCAACTACAAGCTCCTACAAGAGACCCACTTCAGCTCAGGGACACCTGCAGACTGGACGCAAGCAGATGGAGAAGGGTGCTCGGAGCAGGACGGAGCAGGGGTAGCTGTGCTTAGGTCAAGAAGACTTCGTGGGGCTGGGATGCGGGCTTAGTGCAGGGGAAGAGTGCCTGCCCAGTGTGCTCAGGGCCCTGGGTCCTGTCCCCAGCGCAACATAAGGGGAGGGGCCATCGGATAGCGATAAGGAGGTCAGCCACTGAGAGATGCGATGATCATAAACACGCACTCGCCTAACGCCGCAGCACCTAAAGGTGGAAAGCAAGCACCAAGGCACCTGAGGAGGACACGGACTAGAACCAACGACACGGAACCGTCAGCCCCACTGCCAACGGTGCACAGGCCAGCCAGACATAGATTAGCAAGGACACACTGAACACCGTCTCAGTCTCTGAAGGCTGCTACACAAAATTCCTTAAACCGCTGTTTGTGAACAGCATACACTGATTTCCCGTCGTTCTGAAGACTGGGTAGACCGAGGCTAAGACAGCAGCATAGTGAGTGTCTGGCAAGGCCCTTCCTCACGTGTGGCTCACCGCTGCTGGGCTCACCTGCCGGAGAGAGCCAAATGTGCTTCCCTTCACCCCTGTCTCTCGGAGCACTGGCCCCTTCACGAGGGAGGAGACCTCACGAGGGATCACTTACCTTTTGACCCTATCGCACTAGTGATTCCATCTCAACATGTGAATTCTGGTGACACAAACCCACAACCACTTCAGAATGGAACTGCACCTTAGGCCAAATGGACCCAACAGACAGAGAACTCCGTCCAACTTCAGCAGAGCACAGTCTCCAAGACTTGCAAAACATTCTCCAAGACAAGTCTGAACAAATTTCAGAACAGCAAATTCACACCACGTATGTTTCCTGACCACAGCGGTATGAAATGAGACACGAATAAGAAGCATAAAGTCAGAAAATTCGCAAGCACGTCCAAATTAAACAACACGCTCCTGAAGAGTCATGGATCAAGGAAGAAACTAAAAGGGAAATTCAACATTTCTTACGACAAAAGAAAACAGGAATAAAATAAACATGTAACAAAGGCACTTCTAAGAGAGAAGTTTATAGTAATAAATGCCTACATCAAAAAAGTAGAGGGAGCTTATACACAACCTAATCTTACACCTTGAGCAAACCAAGAAGAGCAAACTAAGCGAAAGTTAAGAGAAGGAAGGGAATAGCAAAGATCAGAGGGGAGAACAATGAAGTAGTGACTAGAAAAGTAATGGAAAAGGTCAATGAAACAAAGAGGTGGTTTTTTTAAAAGGAAGACAAATTTGACAAACCCTTAGCTAGATTAAGAAAAAGAGATGACTCAAATCAAACCGGAGATGAAAGAGGAAGACTGCAATCGCCACGGCAGATGCACAAAAGAGCAGTCTTACAAGCAATGACACTCCAGCCAACGAGACAATCTAGAACTCAAGAGATTCCTAGAAGGTTACAACCTACCAAGAGTGGACCCTGAAGCAATGGACGTCGAACCAGGCCAATAACAAGAAAGGAGACCGAGTCAGTAAAAACATCAATCCAAGCACATCCCATCAAACAGAAGTCCCAGGCGAGGTGGCTTCACGCTGAATTCTACCAGGCACCCAAGGAAGAACGCATCCAGCCTTCTCAGCTCACAAACGCGGGGCAGGAAGAAACATATGAACAAACTCAGCATATGAAGCCAGTGTCACCCTGGTACCAAAGCCAGGCAAGAGAGTTACGAGGAAATAAAATGACAGCCGGTACCTCTGATGAGCCAAGGTGCAGAGACCTCAAGTAGGTGCAGCAACCCCATGCAGCAATATGGCCAAAGGGGCTGGATCCCTGGGACGCGAGGAAGAGTCAACATACACAAGTCACCACGTTGATGGAACAAAGGACAAAATCCACCATTATGTCAATAGATTCAGAAAACAAACTTGTGACAAAATTCAACACCTTTTCATGATAAAAACTCTCAGCAGATTAGTGGAGAAGGCGTGTCCCACAACATGATGAAGGCTGCATAGGACAAGCTACAGTGACACCACTTGATGAAGGCTACGTAGGACAAGTCACGGTGACACCGCATGATGAAGGCTGCGTAGGACAAGCCACAGTGACACCACATGATGAAGGCTGCGTAGGACAAGCCACAGTGACACCACATGATGAAGGCTGCATATGACAAGTCACAGTGATACCACATGATGAAGGCTGCGTAGGATAAGCTGTGGTGATGTCACATGATGAAGGTGCGTAGGACAAACTGGTGACAACACATGACGGAGGCTACATATGACGAGTCACAGTGACGCCACACTCAGCAGAGAGTCACTGAGGGCTTTTCCTCTGGATCAGGAACGAGGTAAGCACGCCAACCTCCCATCTGTTCAACATAGGCTGGGAGCCCACCTGAGCAGGTGGACAAGAAAGAAAGGGCATCGTCTAAACGAGAAAGGAGGAGCTACGATGCCACTGTCTGCCGCGGACACGATCTCACACACAGAAAACCCTAGTGCAGAGAAGGTGCAAGGCGACAAATCAACCCTGCAAAAGCCAGCAGCGTTTCTGAACACCGATGATGAGCCGCCAAGCAGAGGTCAAGAAAACGTTGCGACTTATAACAGCTACACAACATTGAACTCCCCGGGAGCGCGCTGAACCGGGAAGCGAGAGATCCGCACACCGCAAACTCTAGAACACTGAGTAAAGAAAGTGCAGAGAAAGCCACCTGTACTGCCCAAAGTGACAGACACTCTGTGCAAGCCCCATCGAGTTCCAATGTCATTCTTCACGATGAAGAAGGAGAATCTTGATGTAGAGAACCAGAAAGGCCCTGAGCATCCAGAGCAATCCTGGGGGGTCAAACCGCACTGTGAAGCTGCAGCCATCAGAGCAGAATCCCACCATCACAGAATAGCCAAGAGCACAGGGCAGAGCCCAGAAATACACCCACACACCCACAGTCACCACCCACAGTCACCACCCACAGACACCACCCACAGCCACCACCCACAGTCACCACCCACAGTCACCACCCACAGTCA
>PVKS010048887.1:0-12212 GCA_004027875.1 Aplodontia rufa | reverse complement strand
CATCCACGTTCATAAGGGATATTGGTCTGTAGTTTTCTTTTCTTGATGTGTCCTTGTCCGGTTTTGGTATCAGAGTTATGGTTGCTTCATAAAAAGTGGATGGGAGCATTCCCTCCTTTTCAATTTCTTGGAATAACTTAGTAAGGAGAGGTGTTAGTTCCTCCTCAAAAGTGTGGTAAAAATCAGCGGAGAAGCCATCAGGTCCTGGCCTTTTCTTCTTTGGTAGGCTTTTAATTGCAGACTGAATTTCAGTGTCTGTGATTGGGCCATTTAGGACTTCAATATCCTCCTGATTTAATTTAGGGATGCTGTAAGTGTCTAGAAATTTATCCATTTCTTCCAAGTTATCAAATTTGGAGGAGTATAGGTTTTCAAAATACGATCTTATAATTTATTGGATTTCTATGGGGTTGGTGGTGATCATTCCCTTTTCATTGGAGATTTTATTGATTTGCCTCATTTCTTTCCTTTTTTTGGTTAGATTCACTAGGGGCCTATCTATCTTGTTTATTTTTTCAAAGTATCAGCTTTTTGTTTCATCAATTCTTTTTATTGTTTTTTTGTTTTCAATTTCATTGATTTCGGCTCTGATCTTGATTATTTCGTGAAGTGAAATCTTAATGTAGTTTTGAGTTGCATTTCTTAGATGACTAGTGATTTACAACATTTTCTCATGTATTCATTGGCTAGCTCCATTTCCTCTGTTGAGAAGTTTTTATTTAGTTCTTTGGTCCATTTATGTATTGGGCTGTTTGTGTCTTTCATATGAAGTTGTTTGAGTACTTTGTCAATTTTGGATATTAGACCCCAGTCAGAAGAATCACTGGACATGATGCTCTCCCATTTTGTAGGGGTTGTCTCTTGACAATTTTGACCAATTCATTAGCTGTGCAAGAACTTTTTCATATCATGGCATACCACTCATTGATCTTTGGCTTTAATTCTTTCACTTTACGAGTCTTGTTGAGAACATCTTTGCCTAATCCCAAATGCTGGAGTATTGGACCTAAGTTTGCTTCTAGCAGTTGTATGGTAGCTGATTTCATTCCTGTATGCTTGATCCATTTTTATTTCATTTTTGTTTTGTGGTCTGACTTATTTTCTTTGAATTTTGCTGCAGGTTAAGAGCTACAACCAGTTATGGGCTTCAGGAAGAAAGGTGAGCAAGTACTTTAATGCTTTGGAAATTCTGTATGTATTCTTGCTCAACTATATCAGAAAGCAGTGGTCTACAAATTCACTGTACCTTTAGTGATCTTCCTTCTTAATAAAGTAGGTAACTCTGCACACTGTAAACCTACTATATGGAAATGCTTGTTTGTCGGGATGTAGCTGGTTTGGATCGATGATGAGAGAAATTTTCTGAGGATGCTGAGTAACTCATTCCAGATGGCAATCTGAGGTCCAGATGTTTCTACCTCTATTCAGACAAATAAGACTCACCAGACTTGGCTGTGATTGGTCACCATTCAGTGGCAATGTAATACCTCTGTGGGCATGTCCTGTCTTTTTTCTGTAGCACCCATTTTATGAAGCAGTATGCACCTTGAAAATATTCAGTGACTCCAGACTTGCATTTCTTACTTGCATTTGAGCATTTTTATATATAAGAAGTTTGTTCTTGAGTAGCAAAATGAGATGTGAAAGTTTGTATTACAGAGCAAGCAACTGTGATGTGCACTACAAGGTCCATTAGCATCGTGAAAAAAAGGGAACTGTCTGAATGTCATAAGTCATGGCAGTGGAGCCAGCACTATTGCTTTGAGATTTTTAAGATCACTATTTTCTAGTAGTATGTCTTTGCTTTTATTTCTATCAAGTCTCATAGAGATACAAGAGCTAGCATCCAGTCTTCCACTTCAGAAAGAGGGGTGAGTAATGAGACCAACATCTTTGGACATTCATAAGACATCAGTTCTGTGTACATTTTAGAGGTCTCTGTTTACCTTTCCACAGGCTTATTTGAGAATATTGTCAAGATATGTCATTCTCCCCACTGACACCCTCACCAAGGTCACCTACATTATTGAGTTCTTATCATTTTCCTTTCATTTAAATTCCTTCCACCTTTAGTGGAGAAATGTAGAGTTTTTAGAGAAGTGTTTTAACAGTTGCATGTTGGATCAAAAATTATTATTTTATTGAAATCTCATTGTGGGAAATATTTTATCAGACTCTCATCACTTATTTAAGTATTAGAACTTCAGAATACAGAATCAATGGTTCATAATTTCTTTGTGGTCACATATATCATAGTGTATGACATTTCTGTTTCTGATTTAATCTGTGAGGATTGACTAAAATTAGTTTTTTTTCTATTTTTGCAACATGAGGGGTTATTTATGAAATTTGTTTTCTCTTTCTATAACAGTGTGAGTTAGTCATAGAAATAAGAATTGGATTGTTTCTTTGAATTCTTGAAATATATCTTGATCATTGTATTGATTACTTACTGTGTTTGGATAGTAGAAATTCATTGAAATGTACAGTTTTATTGTTCAAGTGTTTTATTGCTTATTTGAAAGTCAATATTAATTCATCTAACTAGTCCAACTATTAGTTGTTACTTTTCTTAGAAATGTAGTCCAGCAGATTGTGTATTACTTTGTGCTTCATGATTGATGTCCTCATAACATATCAAATATGTCATCTATAACTGGAAAAATTTCAGACATACTTGTGGAGTAGTTATGTATCTTTATTTTAACATATTCATAAATTTTCCTTGCATAAGCTCAAACCTTTTACTTATACATTTTCTGTTGTAAAAATTTTAGTGTGATTGTTTCCATACCACATATAAAGATATTCTGCATAGATCTTAAGAGAGTAGAGGTCCCCATGTACAGTTGAAAAAAACTTGGGCAATGGTGATGAAATCAAGTGAAGTATAAAGCCAAGAGTTAGAACAAAGAACTACTTCAAATCTTAACTATGTAAAGACTACATATGACAAACCCACAGCTATTATAATGCTAAATAGAGAAAAGCTGAAAGCATTTCCACTAATCTCAGGAACAAGTCAAAGCTCCCTGCTTTTATTCAATATAGTTCTTGTATTCCTAGCCAGAGCACTCTGCCAAGAGAAGGAAAAGGCCTAAGAATAGTAAAAGAAGAAGTCTAACAATTCCTCTTCGCTGATCAGAAGATACATTTCTGGAAGATCCAAAAACTCCACCAGAAAACTTCTTGAGCTTATAAACAGATTTAACAAATTGACAGGATTTGTGAACAACACCCATAATTCAATAGCTTTCATCTACATTAGCAATAACTGGGCAGAAGATCATTCAGGATAATAGTACCATTCATAATATCCTCAAAAAGAATATAATACTGGGGAAATAATATCACAAGGGAAGAAAAAGACCTCTACAATGGAAACTATAGAACACTGAAGAAAGAAATTGAAGAAGACATGAGAAAATGGAAAGATGTACCATGTTCTTGGTAAGGCAGACTTAATGTAATTAAAATGGCCATTCTGACAAAAGAGCTATACAGATTCACTGCAATCCTCATCAAGATCCCAGTGTCATTTTTTACATATATTGAGAAAGCAATTCTCAAATTCATGTGGAATAACAAGAAACCCAGAATAGCTAAACATCATTACTAAGCAGGAAAGACAAAACAGGAGGTTTTCCAATACCAGATCTAAAATTACACTATAAAGCTGTAGTAACAAAACCAGCATGGTACTGGTATCAAAATAGGCATGGAGACCAATGGAATAGAATAGGATACTCTGAGACAAACCCACAAATCTTCAAATATCTGATAACTGAGAAAATGAATCAAAATATAACATGGAGGAATGATGACCTATTCAACAAATGGTGCTGGATAAACTGGATAACCACTTGCAGAAAGTAAAAATTAGATCCTTATCTCTCATCTTTCACAAAAATCAAATAGAAATGGATCAAGGAACTAGGAATTAAACCAAGTACCATACAACTGCTAGAAAAAAATAGGACCATGAATCCAGCATATGTAATACAGCAATGACTTTCATAACAAGACTCCCAAAGTGAAAAAATTAGAGTCAAGAATCAGTTAATGGGATGCCATTAAATTTAAAATCTTTTGCTTGGCCAAAGAATTGGTCAAAATTATCAAGAGAGAATACACAGAATGGGAAATAATCATAGCCTGTGATTTGTCCAACAGGGGACTAATTTACAAAATTTACAAAGAATGCAAAATTAGCTAATATTAAAAATCCAATCAGGGGTTAGAGCAGTGGATCCATGGTTATGGTGCTTGCCCAGCATGCATGAGTACACAGGTTTAAACCCCAGCACCCACATACACAACTAAGGTTCAGAGCAATGAAAGTCATGTGAAAAATTCAATAAAAATTTATTCTCTCACTGTTCTTCTCTCTTTAAAAAAATCCAATCAATAAATGGACAAGAGAGCTAAACAGGAACTTCTCTACAGAGGAAATCATGCAAGCCAATGAATCCATGGGAAATTATTCTAAGTCATTAGTAATGAGATAAATGCAAATTAATACTACATCAAGATTTCACCTCATTCCAGTCAGATTGACAAAGATGAAGAATATAAACAGCAACAGATATTACAGGGGTTGTGGGGAGATAGGGACACTAGCACATTGTTGGTGGAACTGTAGCCTGGTGCAGCCACTCTGGAAAGCAGTGTGGAAAATCCTCAAAAACCTAGGAATAGATCCACTGTATGACCCTTCTGTGTATTTTCCCAGAAGAGCTAGAATCAACACATTACAGTGACACAGCAAAATCAATGTTCATAGCAGCTCAATTTACAAAAGCTAAATTATGGAATCAACCCAGATGCCCCTCACTGGAAGAATGGATGCAAAAGCTATGGTATATGATGTGTGTGTGTGTGTGTGTGTGTGTGTGTGTGTATGCATATATATGTATGTGTGTGTATGTATACATACACACACACACTCAGCTATTAGAAATAGCAGTATTACAGAATTTGAAAGTAAATGGATGGTAATGGAAAAAACTATACTGAGCAAAATTACCAAAACCCAGAGAGTTAAGGATCAAATATGTATCCTCATTTGTGGTTCCTACAGTAAAATCCAGGCTTGAGTGAAAAACCAGGCTCATCTACTAGACTCATCAAAATTGAAGCAACATACATATTCTAGGATAATCATAGATATGTAGTGGAGTATGGGAGAGAAGAGAGGGAGGTGAGAGGGAAGGATGATATGGAAGGATCTGGGGGGGAGGAATCAATAATGTAGTTTACTCTTTACTCCCCTAAAAAGTCAAATAATACCTATGCAATCATATAATTCAAGAAAATGTACAATTACATATATATATATGTATATATATATACATATATATATATATGATTGTGTATTAAAAAATCAATGGGCTCAATCCCCAGTACTGCAAAAAAGATTTTAAAAAATGAAATAATAACTAAAAAATGCTTGCCTAAATTAATAATAATAGGATATGTGGCATGTCAAGAAATTAATCACTCCACACAAGGTTCTTTGACATTAATTTATCAACTAATCTTAGTTCCTACTACTGTTGTTTTTTGAGTGTCTCCATCACTCTCTTTTGAAAGCTTAGATTTGTTACTGGAGGAATATTTCTGACCCCCTCTTATATATTAAACATAAGTGACCAGTAGGAAAAAAATTTTTTGGTTGAAATCTACTTTGTCAGACCTTGACAGATATGAATATTGCAACACCAACTTGAATTCGTGGGCTGTAAGCCTGGTAGATATTTTTCTCCATCCTTTCACTCTCAATCTGTGGATGTTTTTTTGACTGAAAGATGAGTCTCCTGTAAGAAGCATATTGTTGGATCTGGTTTTTTTCATCCAATCTGCTAATCTATGTCTTTTGATTGTGATTTGAGACATTCAGTGTTAGGATAATAATGTGGTTGTGGTTCATAGTCATTGTATTTTTATTAGTGAGTTCTGTGTTGTCTTGTTTGTATTTGGATAGCATGAATTTCTTCTGTGGATTTTGAGGATTGTTTGGTTGTTCTTCTACCTGGAGTTTAACTTTGAGAATTCTTTGTAATGCTGATTTTCTGTTGATGAATGTTGCAAGTTTAATCTTATTGTGAAATGTTCTTATCTCCCCTTTGAATTTGAATCTGAGTTTTGCTGGGTATAATATTCTTGGCTCCAGCTTGTGGTCATTCAGAGACTGAAATATCTCCTTCCAGGATCTTCTTGCTTCTAGGGTCTAAGCTGAAAAGTCAGAGTTGATCCTTATTGGTTTGCCTCTGAATGTGATATGGCATTTCACTCTTGCAACATTTAATATTCTTTCCTTGAGTTCCCTCTTGTATAATTGAAATATGATGTGTCTTGGTGAGCTTATCATTTGATTAGGCCTATTGGGTGTCTTATATGCTTCCTGGAGGAGCATATTGGACTCTATTCTTTTATTATTTTTATTAAATGAATATGGAGTTACAGTTGAAGGGGAAACATTGTCAAACAATCAAAAACAAATGTATATATACATATTTATTCAAGGCTAATGCCATGTCATGGATGCCCTACCTGGGTTCCCCATGCTTCTATGTTTCCCCCGGAAGACCCCCTGAGTTAATGGATATCTCATGGAGGTCAGAAATTTACTTCCGAGATGATTCCCCCATATTCCCACCCTCCAGTCTCCTAGATAGCCTTCCTAATCCCTTCCCCCACCCTGATCTCCACCGTACACCTCCAGGTATCCGAGGCAATCATCCCCCTGTTTGCATAGAGATTCATACAATTTGAGGTTATTATTAGCTTAGCCATCTAACATACTGCTTCCCGATGTATTCTAGCTTCCACAGATGAGAGAAACCATTTGGTCCTTGAGTTTCTGAGATTAGGATACTTCACTTAGCATAATTCTTTCCATATCCATTCATTTGATTTCAAAAGCCATAATATCATCTTCTCTAATGGCCAAGTAGTATTCCATTGTATATATACACCAAAGTTTTTGTATCCATTCGTTAAGTGAGGGGCATCTGGGTTGGTGCCATAGTCTAGCAATAGTACATTGAGCTGCTATAAACATTGATGGAGCCACATCACTATTATATGCTGATTCTAACTCTTTTGGGAAAATACCCAGGAGTGGGATAGGTGGGTTGTAAGGTGGTTCCAGCCCTAATTTTTTTGAGGAGAGAGTCTCCACACTGCTTTCCAGAATGGCTGAACCAGTTTGCAGTCCCACCAGCAGTGTGACAGTGTTTCTCTTTTCCCACAGCCCCTCCAGCATCTGTTCATGTTTGTATTCTTCATTTTTGCCACTCTAACAGGAGTGAGGTGGAATCTCATTGAAGTTTTGATTTGCATTTCCCTTATAGCTAACGATGCAGAGTATTTTCTCATGTATTTATGGGCTTCCTGGTCTTCCATTGGAGAGAAGTTTCTTTTAAGATCCATAGCCCATTAATTGATTGCATTATTTGTGAATTTGGTGTTTAGCTTTTTTAGTTCTTTGTATAATCTGGATATTAGCCCTCTGTCCGAGGTGTAGCAGGCAAAGGTTTTCTCCCATTCTGTAGGTTCTCTCTTGATGCTCTTGATGAGATCTTTAGCTGTGCAAAAACTTTTTAGTTTAATTGCATCCCATTTATTTATTCTTGACTTTACTGCTTGAGCCATGGGAATTTTGTTAAGGAAGCAGCAGCTGACTTCTACGTCCTGTAGTGTTGACCCTACTTCGTTTTCTAGTAAGTTTAAAGTTGTTGGCTTAATATCCAGGTCTTTGAACCATTTTGATTTAATTTTTGTGCAGATAGAAAGATAAGGATCCAGCTTCAGTTGTCTACACATGGCTGTCCAATTTGTCCAACAGCATTTGTTGAACAGGCTTTCTTCCACACTATGCTTTTGTCCCCTTTATCAAATATCAAAGAGTTAAGTATATGTGTGTTTGTCTCAGGATCTTCTATTCTGTTCCACTGATCTTCAGTTCTGTTTTGATATCAACAGCATGCTGTTTTTGCTACTATAATTTCAGGTCAGGGATTGAGATACCCCTACTTTTTCCTTCCTATAGAGTAATGTTTTGGCTAGTCTGGGTGTCCTGCTATTCCATACAAATTTGAGAATTGATTTTTCTATATCTGTGAAGAATGCCATAGGTATCTTGATGGGGATTGCATTAAATCTGCATAGGGCTTTGGGTAGAATAGCCATTTTTATTATATTGATTCTGCCTAACCATGAGCATGGAATGTTTTTCATCTACTCAGGTCTTCTGATTTCTTTTCTTAGTGTTTGATAGTTTTCTTTGTAAAGGTCCTAAATATCTTTTGTGAGGTTAATGCCCAAGTTTTCATTTTTTTGAAGGAGATGGTGAATGGGAGAGATTTCCTGATTTCTTCTTCTGCGGATTTGTTGCTGGAGTAAAGGAATGCTAGTGACTTACTGGAAATGATCTTGTAGCCAGCTACTTTGCTAAAATCGCCTCTAAGCTATAGGAGTTTTCTGGCCGATGTTATTGGGCCTTCTAATTATAGAATCATGTCATCAGCAAATAGAGATAACTTAACTTCCTCTTTTCCTATACAAATTCCTTTGATTTCCTTGTCTTGCCCAACAGCTCTGGCAAGGATTTCAAGGACTATATTGAACAAGAGTGGGGATAGTGGACAGCCTTGTCTAGTACCTGAATTTAGTGGAAATGGTTTCAGTTTTTCTCCATTGAGGATAATGTTGGCTATGGGTCTGTCATAAATGGATCTGACACAGTTAAAGTATCTTCCCTTGATCCCTATCTTTTCCAGAGTTTTGAGCATAAAATGGTGTTGAATTTTATCAAATGCCTTCTCTGCATCAATTGAGATGATTATATGATTTTTGTTTTTAATTCTGTTTATGTGGTGAATTACATTTATTGATTTGCATATGTTGAACCAGCCTTGTTTTCCTGGAATGAAGCCCACTTGATCACAATGTATTATTTTTTAATGTGCTTTTTGTATTCGATCAGCTAAAATTTTATTAAGGATTTTTGCATAAATGTTCATCAGGGAAATTGGTCTGTAGTTTTCTTTCCTTGACATGTCTTTGTTGGGTATTGGAATCAGTGTAATATTTGCTTAATTAAAAGTGTTTGGGAGTGATCCCACTCTATCAATTTCCTGAAGAGCTTGTAAAGGATTGGTGTTAGTTCTTCTGTGAAGGCTTGGTAGAATTCTGCCGTATATCCATCCAGTCCTGGGCTTTCTTTTTTGGGAGAACTTTGATTGCTGCTTCAATTTCGCTAACTGTGATAGGTTGGTTTAGATTTTCAGTGTTCTCCTGTGTTAAAGAGGGGATGTCATGTGCGTCCAAGAACCTGTCCATGTCCTCCAGCTTATCAAACTTGGCAGAGTATAAATTTTCAAAATAGGTTCGGATAATCTTCTGGATCTTGGATGAGTCTGTGGTGATATCCCTATTTTCATCTTTGATTTTTGTTGATTTGCTTCATGTCCTTCTTCCTTTTGGTGAAGTTGGCAAGGGATTTGTCAATTTTGTTTATTTTTTCAAAGCACCAACTCTTAGTTGTGTTAATAGTTTGTATAGTTTTTTTGTTCTCAATTTCATTGATTTCAGCTCTGATTTTGGTAATTTCCTGTCTTCTGTTAGCTTTAGGGTTGGACTGTTTCTCCTTTTGTATTCATTTGTGTTGATGCATAAGGCTATCTATCTGATCTTTTTCTAGATTTTTGATGTATGCACTCAGTGCTATAAATTTACCTCTTAAGAATGCCTTGATGCTGTCCCAGAGGATTTGGTATATTGTTTCCTCATTCTCATTAAATTCCAAGAACTTTTTAATTTCTGCTCTCATTTCCTCTTTTACCCATCCTTCCTTTAAGAGGTAATTATTCAATTTCCAAGTATTTGAATAGTTTCTGTTGTTTCTCTTGTTGTTGATTGCTAAGATCATAGCATTATTGTCTGACAGAATACATGGGATTATATCCACTTTTTTATATTTGTTAAGATTATCCAGGTGAACTAGGATGTGGTCTATTTTAGAGAAGGATCCATGAGCCGCTGAGAAGAAGGTAAATTCAGCTGTCTTAGGATGGAATATTCTGTAGATGTATGTTAAGCCCAATTGATTAATAGAGTTGTTCATATTGGAGACGTCTTTATTGATTTTTTGTTTTGATGATCTGTCTAGAGCTGACAGTGTTGTGTTGAAGTGTCCCAGAATTATTGTGTTGAGATCAATGAGGGGAGTAATGTCCTTAAGTGTTTTTTCCATATATTTGGGGGGGGGTTGTAATTGGGGGCATAAATGCTACTTATCATTGTATCTTCTTGATGGACTGTCCCTTTTAGTATGACAAAGTGACCATCTATGTCCTTTCTGACTAGTTTTTGTTGGAAATTGATGTTATCCGAAATTAGTATCACCATACCAGCTTGCTTTTTTGGGCCACACGCCTGATAGACATTTTCCCATCCTTTCACAGTAAGTGTGTGTCTATTTTTGAGTCTCAAATGTGTCTCTTTCAGGCAACATATTGTTGGATTTTGTTTTTTGATCCAGTGAGCCAATCTGTGTTTTTTAATTGGGGCATTTAGACCATTCACATTCAAAGTTAGAATAGATATGGGAGGCTGAGTCTCTGACTTTGTATGAATTACAGAGTTTTGAGTCATCTTGGAAGTCAGTTTGTGTATAATATGATTATTGACTCACCCTTGTTTAAGGATTTATGATATTGGTATTTTCTTCTGAATGAAGAACATCTTTGAGAATGTTGTGTAGTGCAGGATTTGCATTCATGTGTATCTTGCTAGCTTGAGTTTATCGTTGAAGTATTTAATTTCCCCATCACATTTGAAGCTGAGTTTTGCAGGGTATATTTTCTTTGGGTGGAAGATGTTATTTTTTAACACTTGAAAGATATTGTTCCAAGCTCTTCTGGCCTTCATTGTTTGCTCTGAAAAATCCATAATGATCCGAATTGGTTTGCCTCTGAATGTGATTTGGGGCTTTTCTCTAGCAGCTTTTATAATTCTCTCTTTAATTTCTCTGTTATTCGTTTTGTGTATGATATGTCTTGGTGAGTTATCAATTGATTAGGGCTATTTGGTGTTCTATAAGCATCTAGATGTGATATTCTGGATCAATAGTAAAATGAGGGAAGTTCTCACTTATGATTTCGCTTAAAAGGTTCTTGAATCCTCTTGTTTGCTGTTTGAAGTTTTTCTCCAGGCCAGTGATTCTCAAATTATTATGCCTCATCTCATCAAATATTACTTGGAAGTTCTGATTATGTAATATAAGCTGTTTATCTTGTTTAACTTCTTTGAATTCTACATTGTTTAGCCTATCCTCATTGTCCGATACTCGTTCTTCAGGAGCTGAAGTTATATTTTCAGTGGCATCTACTCTGGTGTTGGTATCTTTCAGTGAAGATTTGAATTGGTTAACTGTGTTTTTCAATCCTGATAGCTCTGCTACATCTCTTTTCAGAATGTCTATTTCTTTGTATAGGTGATCTTTCATCTCATGGAATTGTTCCCTTATTTCCCTGTAGAAGTTGTCTCTCATCTCTTGAAATTGTTCTCTGATCTCTTTCCTTATTTCATCTCTCAACTCTTTGATTGCATTACTAATCATAACGTTGATACAATGTCTTTGGTTTTCATCTAGGGCCCTGGCTATGGGACCCTTGGGTGGAGAGCGGTGAGGTTGAGGAGGGGAGTTATTTCCCCTTTTCCTCATTTTCTGAGTCAGAGAGCATGTCTTGTACTTCAAGCTTGTTACTCTTGGTGGAGTAATTGGAACTTCTTTTAGCTTTGCTTCATTGTGATGGGTTTCTTTGAGAGAGCTCTCGCAATATATTATGATAGCAAGTTAGTGCCCATTTTGAGGCATGTCTGTGTCTTCAGATAGTAGGGTCTCTCTGAAAATGGGGAGAAGGAATGACTAGGAAGTCAAGGAGGTGAATTGGGGAGGTATAAAATCACACCTGCCTTAGAGTAAAGAGGAACAAGGGATTAGGGGGGAGTAGGTTATTCTATTAGGACTGGGATGTGGGTAGGGTAAAGATTTTGGGTGAGGATGAGAGAAAAATGCTTATATTTAGGGATTACCAGAGTACAGGGGAGGAAGAGATTAGTATGGGGCATGGTTATCGTAACTCACCAGAAACTAAGGCTATTTTGCTATCATGAAATGTTTTCCTGATTGGAACCCAATGTTA
>PVKS010048886.1:0-12211 GCA_004027875.1 Aplodontia rufa | reverse complement strand
TATTTCAATCTACCAGGTACAGTGGCACATGGCTATAGTTTGCACTATTCAAGAGACTGAGGCAGGCAAGAGGCAAATTTGAGCTCAGGAATTCAAAGCCACCCCGAGCAACAGAATGAGATGTCATGAAAAAAGAAGAAGAAGAAGAAGGAGGAGGAGGAGGAGGAGGAGGAGAAGAAGGAGAAGAAGAGGAAGAAGTGGAGGAGGAGGAGGAAGAGGAAGAGGAAGAAGCAGAAGAAGAAGAAGAAGAAGAAGAAGAAGAAGAAGAAGAAGAAGAAGAAGAAGAAAAATCATGAAAACTGTTGTATAACTTGATTAACTTGATATAATACTACACTGTTGAAATAATTCATTGTTGTAATCAAAAATATTTAGTGAGTGAAAGATACTTTTATAGGCAACAAAAGAGAAAATGACTATACTATAGTTTGAGTCCCCAAGCAGTAAACTAGTAGGAATATTTAAATAGTATGGAAGTTATTCAAGTTCAATAAAATAAATTAATAATATTGTTAAAGAAAGGTTGTATATATTTTACTGAGAATTTGTGTTAAATTGAAGTATATAAACGTTAGTTGTTATTAGAGCCAAGTACTTCAACGATATTGTAAAAAGCCAGAGAATTATATAAAGAACATAGTATAAAAACTTTACTATAGAAATAGCATTCTAGAATCTGGTACGTTGACACATGCCTGTAATCCCAGTGGCTCTGGTGGATGAGACAGGAATATTGCAAATTAAAAACTAATCTCAGCAACTTAGTAAAATCCTAAGCAATAGGGCAAGTCCTTACCTCAAGATAAAAAAAAAAAAAAGAAAAAAGAAAAAAAAATAAAGGCTGGAGACTTGGGTCAGTGGTTAAGCACCCCTGGGTTCAATTTCCTATGCAAAATAATAATAATAATAATAATAATAATAATGTACTAGTTTTGAGGATGTATGGCTGGTAAGGAAGAGTATAAGAAGAGCTTAGAAGTATATAAACTTGAATTTATGAGGTTATATGTACAATTTACAAGAAATATCCATATATTCAAATTAGCAGGATATATTCATTCATATGGAATGAAAGCAATTAAAATAACTTTATGTTCTTATGCTACTGTGGTTCGTTGAACTTTGATTTAAATAAAAGAGGGACTGGGAAAGTTTATATGAGGAGAGAAAGAATATGTTGGATGCTTGAATAGGCACAGCATAGTATACTGGTACTACATTGATAAGATCCATAATTGTTCTTCATCTCCATGACCAAAACAACTTTCTAATAAATCTTTGCTAATACATAGGACCTAACCCCTCACATTTTCCTACAAGCTTGTATGGCTTATTCAGGCAACTGCAGTCTTTCCCTAGGAATGATCTTACTGCCTAGGATTCTCATATCCAAGATACTTGCCCTCCTATTTATGCATGTTTTCCTAATAGTTCCTCATCTATTTCATATGAATGTATCCTAATCACCCACTTCCATTTCCTACCCAGATTCCCAATCTACTTTATGCTAATTTTTGTTCAACAGCAATTGTCAACTTCTGATAGTCCATATAAATTACTGCTATTTTAGTCACTGTTTGTATTCTCTGTTACAGAATAGCCTTTTGTCCTCACTAGGATGTAAGCAAGAAGAGGATGCCTGTGTCAAAATGTTTTTTGTACATTTGTGGGCACCAAACCTGCCCTGAAAAGAATACTTTGAGACAAGTGTCACACACAGGAAGGAAGAAACAATTTGCATAGTCCACAGAGGAAGTTAAATAGCACAATAATCCATTAAAGGAGAATCAAGACAATAAAATACAGCAAGAACTGCAATGGCAATAGATCACAAGCATATATCCATGTTAATTCTGAATGTTAAATGGTCTTAACTCCCTCAACTAAAAGACATGCACGGTTGAAGTGGTGGTTCAGCAGTTACAAGGCTTGCCTGCCACGTGCAAAGACCCAGGTTCAAATCCCAGTACCACATATACAAATAAGTGTTGGAGAAACAATAATCAGATGAAAAAAAATAATTAAAATTGATTCTCTTTCCCTCAGTCTCCATCTTTTTTTTTAAAGATATATTAGCTGGATCAATTGAAAAAACCAATCCAACTATATGCTGCTTATACATTTGGTATTTGACAGAAAGTACTACATTAAGAAATGAAAGAAATTAGGATGGCGTCTCTAAAGGTATGCCTATGCAGGGTAGAATTTTAGATTGGGTGTGCAAAATAGTGTTACATAGGTTAACCACTGTTTCATTTTCTTCTTTAAGTTACTTCTTAAACATGATACAATTTTTCAATAGCATTGACAAAAGCTAAAATAGAAAAAAAAAAAGAAGTATGTATAGTGGAAATTTTTGAGAACATTTTAATAACTTTTTATTTAATTCCAGAATTCAAATTGCCAGCATTTAAAAAAAAATCATTGTTGAAAAGTACAGCAGGTAACAAAGCTTACAATATATTTGAATGTAAAAATTGCTTGTCTGTATACAAAGACTTTTCTTATTGTTGAGTTTTAAGTGTTTATTGTATGTTTTGGATAAAAGTCCTTTATAAAATATGTGTTTTCCAATTATATTGTAACAATCTACATCTTCTCTTTATTCACTTTCCTGTGTCTTTTGTAAAGCAGAATTTTCTAACTTTAATAATGTCCAACATATTATTGACATCCTTCAAATATTGTATTTTATGTTTATCTAAAAACTCATGAGCAAAATCAAGGTCAGATAAATTTTTATCTTAGTTTTCTTCTAGAATTTATGTCATTTTGCATGTTATGTTATGATCTATGGTCTATTTTGAGTTAATTTTTCTGCAATAGGTAATCTTTCTCTACATTCAGTTTCTATTTATGAACTTTCATTTCTTCATAGTCATTTGTTTTGAAAATCATCCTTTCCTCTTTGAATTGCTTTTATACACTTGTCATGAGACAGCTGGATTTGTGTTGCTCTATTTCTGAGTTCCCACATTATTCCATTGATTTATGTGCCTATTTTTTCACCAATGTCATCCTTTTTTTTCCTGGACTAGTAATATATGGTATGGTATTTTCTTCAGGCAGGGCAGTGACAATGACCTCACCTCCCAATCAGCCACACCATAATGAGGGTAAACATAACTGATACTCTAAAGTTCTTTGGGCTGAGTTGTGATGTTTGGTAAATACATTTATTTTTGACATTATATTATAAACATTAATGAGATTCAGTGTGATACTTCCATACGTGTATGCAGCATATATTGATAACATATGACATAATATTTTCAACTTTTTAATGTCTGTCTGTATTAATTTTAATAAAAACTTGTTATATCATGTTAAAATAAAATCAATAAATGATCTTATTTTATATTCATTTATTCCTTATATGACACTCATCATTTCATTATTTAGACTCTAATTTCTTTCCTATATGGTTTTCAGTATGCTAAAGAATTTCTTTAACATTTCTTGCTGAGTAGGTCTACTGGATATGAGTTCATTTTTCTTTTACTGAAAAATCCTGTTTCTCCTTAAATTTTGAAGAATAATTTCCATGGACATAGAGACATTGGCATTATTTAACTCTAATATATTAATTATATTAGAGAGAGAGAATCAATTTTATTTAGTTTTCCATTGCTCCTATGCTTAGTTGTGCACATAGTGCAGGGGTTTGTACCCGGGTCCTCGCATACGCTAGACAAGCACAAAACTGCTGAGTCACCCCCCTACACGCAGTCCTAATGTATTAAATTTGTATTACACTTTTATTCTTGGCTGCATGCTTTTTGATGAAAAGTCCATTATAATTATCATACTTATTCTTTGTTAGGTAAATTTTTTGTATTTGCTTTTGGTCTGATGCCTTTCAAGATTTTCTTTGTGTCTGAGTTCTGCAGTTTGAAATGATTTGTCTATTTGTTTGATTCAAGGGAAGGATAGCAGTTATTTATCCTTATCACATTCATTAAATTTCCTGAATATAGTCATTCATTTTCAATGTTTTCACACCCAGCATTTCTTCTGCTTTATTTTCTCTTCCTTCTTCTTATATTTCAACTTTGCTTCTATTAAGTCTTTAAAAATTATTCCACAATTCCTAGATATTCTATTTCAGTTTTCTTTTTCTTTCTTTCTTTTATTTGCACTTTCTTTGATAATTTTCTATCAATATGTCTTCAAACTCCTCCAATTCTTTCTTTAGTCTTCTCAAATCTACTGAAGAATCTATCAAAGATAGCTTCATTTCTTTGACAGTCCATTTTGAAGGATTACATTTAGATTCCTCATTAAAGTTCCCATCTTTGCTTATCATACCCATCTGCTCCAACATGTCATCTACTTTTCCTATTAGGTATCTTAACATATTCAACTTAAGCATTTTAAATATCCTGTTTAGACAGGGGCAGTGATGTACAACTATAATTGCAATGGCTCTGGAGTTTGAGGCAGGAGGATCATTAATTCCTAGCCAATCTCAGCAACTTGGCAAGGCCCTAAGCAACTTAGGGAGACTGTCCAAAAACATATATTTATAAATGGCTGGGAATGTAATTCAGTGGTTAAGCAATCCTGGGTTCAATCCCCAGTACCAAAATAAATAAATAAAATAATTTTTAAAATTCCTTGTTCAATCATTGTAATATATGTGCCATATAATAACCTGACTCTGATGATTGCTTTGTTTTTGTAGACTGTATGTCTTGCCTTTTATCATGCCTTGTAATTTTTTTGTTGAAGCAAATGAATTGTATTAGGTAATGGAAAGTGAGTAATGTTTTCCTTTTGTATGAGAATTGATATTAGTTGATTAGGATTTGGACTGTGTTTAATGATAGCTATAGCTTTAGATGTCAGACACCTGAATTATCTCTAGTCTCCTTGTTTTGTTTTTATTAATTTTGGGTTTCCATAAGCATTCTTTCTATGAGAAAATCTGTGTAGAGTTCATAATTTATTTGCTTGATACCTTAACCCTCTTTAACTAGATTTTGAATACCTCTTTTGAGAGAGGATGTCTGAAAGGGACTGAATTTTTTCCCTTGGAGAAAACTCTGTATATTATGCATCTCACAATGATTACCCTTATCTTTCCTGCAAGTGTAGCAGGGGATATTTTTCACATCTTCATACTGATAACATGGTGACATTTCTGGAGATACCTCTAAGGAATATCTGCCAACCTCCCTCCAAAAATGATTTTTTTTCTTATTTTAGTTTTTTGTTTACACTCAGTTTTCAGCAATCTGGAAACTGAAACTGATAGTTGATAACTTTAATATTTTATAATCAAGGAGAGAAAATCTTTCTGGTATCCCTCTCAATGTACCTATTTCTTCAAATTTCTGGGTGACAAGTTGTGCTCTAATCTTAGTTCTCTCTTAGGTCATTAAAAATCTATTGTATTTTGTGTTTGCTCAGTTCTTTTCTTGTAAGTAAAAGTGTGATAACTTCTAAGCTTTTTAAATGTTTAAGATAAAACACAAGTTGGATCAATACATTTTAAATTTAATACCAGAATATTTTCCTGAAAGTTTGAATGTAGGACAAGAGAATTAATATGTAGTGAATCTATCTTTATTCAATTATTTCCTGGAATATTTATCTTCAGGTCACCTTCTATGAGGGGGACATTCTTATATGTGTAAACACATGTTATTTGCCCATTCTTATATGTGTAAACACATGTTATTTGCCCTTTGTATTATAAACGACAATAACAAATTCTACTGAATAGAAAAAAGTTTTAATGTGTAAACATGTATATGGCTCTAAATATACATATGTGTGTATCAATTGAAGTAAAACAACCAGTTAAATAGGAAAGGGGTAATGATGAACCACAGAGGAGGTGAGTAATAGAGGGAGCACATCAGTTTGGGGATCCATTATATTTGGAATGTCAGGTTTCCAAACACAATCGATATGTTGCAGTTTTTCAAGTTCACAGAAACCACTGAAAACTCTGTACTGTTTAGCAAACTTCTGTTCTTCATGGAATCTTGGGATGATCCCAGCATTGATTCCAAAAGCTCACACTGGTGACTAAATTGTAAAAAAAAAAGCAAACAAAAGACTCCCTCTTGAAGGAAGTAACATTGACATCATTAATATTAATATGTCACTCCAACCCAAGGGTGCAAAAACTCTTATCTTAATGTCTTACACCCTAGCCAGGGGTAACCATCAACAGGTATTTTTAAAGATCATATTGATTTTCTTTTTTTTATTCATTCAAGATAGTCTTACATTTAGGAGGGAATGATTGTCATACAATCATGAACAAATGCATAATGCCAGAGCAAGCCAAGGCTAATGCCATTCCATGGTCTCCCCCCAGTGGATTCCCCTGAGACTCATGTTTACCCCTATTTTACCCTGTGTTAGTTGGGCTTCTCATGGAAGTTATAGGTTCCCCACTGGGTTGATACCCGATTCTCCCTCTCTTCTGCAGCCTTGATATCCCTCCTATTGCCTAACGTCCCACCCTCCCTTCATCCCTCAGCATCCAGGCAAGGATTCCACCTGCTCATATAAAAAATTCACCTATGTTGATATTATTAATAGCTTAGCCAAATATCAGTCTATTTCCAATTGTATTCTAGCTTCCATATATGATAGACAACATTTGGCCCTTGATCTCTGAGTTTGGGATATTTCACTTAGTGTAATTTTTTCCATCTCCATCCATTTGGCTGCAAACGTCATATCATGTTCTCTAATAGCAGAGTAGAATTCCACTGTATATGTGCACCACAGTTTTTGAATCCACTCATCCAGTGAGGGGCATCTGGGTTAGTTCCATAGTCTAGCTATAGCAAATCAAGCTGTTAAAAAAATGTGATTAAGCTGTATCTCTGTAATATGCCAATTCAGCTCTTTTGGGAAAATACCTAGAAGTGGGATAGCTGGGTCATAAGGCAGTTCCAGCCCCAGTTTTTTGAGGAGTCTCCACACTGCTTTCCAGAGTGGCTGTACTGTCTTGCAGTCCCACCAACAATGTGATAATGTTCCTCTCTTCCCACAGCCCCTCCAGCATCTGTCATTATTTATATTCTTCATTTTTGCCATGCTGACAGGAGTGAGAGAGGTGGAATCTCAGTGAAGTTTTGATTTGAATTTTTCTGATTGCTAATGATAAAGAACATTTTCTCATATATTTATAGGCTTTTTGGAATTCCTCAGTTGAGAAATTCCTATTCATCTCCCTAGCCCATTTATTTATTGGAGTATTTGTGGTTTTGGTGTTCAATTTTTTTGAGTTCTTTATATATTCCTCTGTCCTAGATGTAACAGGCAAAGATTTTCTCCAATTCCGTGTGTTCTTTCTTGACCCTCTTGACTAATTCTTTAGCTTTGCAGAAGCTTTTTAGTTTAATGGCATCCCTTTCATTTATTCTTGGCTTTAGTGTCTGTGCTATGGAAGTCTTGCTAAGTAAGGCATTGACAACACCTATGTCATGTAGTGTTGATCCTACTTTTTCTTCCAGGAATCATGTAGTTGCTGATTTAATTTCCAG
Organism: Aplodontia rufa; assembly: GCA_004027875.1. Taxonomy (NCBI): domain Eukaryota; kingdom Metazoa; phylum Chordata; class Mammalia; order Rodentia; family Aplodontiidae; genus Aplodontia; species Aplodontia rufa. Next base: position 4,700 of record PVKS010048886.1, on the reverse strand, counting down.
ATCCTTGAACCATTTTGATTTGATTTTTTGTGCAGGGTGAGAGGTAAGGATACAATTTTGGTTGTCTGCATTTGGCTTCCAATTTCTCCAGCACCATTTGTTGAACACCATACCCTTCTTCTATACTATATTTTGTCCTCTTTATCAAATATCAGACAGTTAAACATTTAGGGTTCATCTCAGTATTTTCTATTCTGTTCCATTGGATTTCAATTCTGTTTTGATACCAATACCACACTGTTTTTGTTACTATATAGCCTTACAGTATAATTTCAAGTCAGGAATTGTGACACCTTCTGCTTCCTCTTTCCTGCTTAGTAATGTTTTGTCTATTCTGGAACTTCTGTTATTCCATACAAATTTGAGAATTGCTTTTTCTATATCTGTGAAGAATGTCATTGATGTCTTGATGGGGATTGCATTGAATCTGTATAGGGCTTTTGGTAAAATAGTCATTTTAATTATATTCATTCTGCCTAACCAAGAACATGGAATGGTTTTCCATCTACTCAGGTCTTCTTCAATTTCTTTTTATAATGTTAGATAGTTTTCATTGTAGAGGTCCTTAATATCCTTTGTTAGATTGATGCCCCAAGTATTTAATTATTTTTCAAGATATTGTGAGACAGACTTCCTGATTTCTTCTTCAGAGGACTTGTCCTGGAGTATAGGAAAGCTGATGATTTATGAGTGTTGATCTTATAACCATATACTTTGCTAAAATCATTTATAAGCTCTAGGAATCTTCTGGTCGAGCTTATTGGATCTCCTAAGTATAGGATCATGTCATCAGCAAATAGAGACAACTTGACTTCCACTTTTCCTATTCAAAATCCTTTGATTTGTTTCTTATCTGATATCTCTGCCTAGGATTTCAAGGACTATATTGAATAAGAATGGTGAAAGTGGACAACCTTGTCTTGTTCCTGAATTCAGTGGAAATGCTTTCAGTCTTTCTTCATTGATCATAATGTTGGTTATGGGTCTGTCAAAAATGACTCTTACAAAATTAAAGTGTCTTCCTTTGATCTCTGTCTTCTCAAATGCATAATAGAATTCTATAGATATAAAGTAATTTGTCCAAAATAGTTCATTTTCAAAGATGTTGTTCTATAAAAGCTTATCTTTTTCTTTATTGTGTTAGGTAGTAGTTAGCAATGAGCAATGAAATGCTTGACAAGGCCACAAGTTTATTCTTAAAGTTTTCTTTAAACTGTTGCCAAAGCAGATAAGCTATAGAAAAGCATTAGTATACAAATGTTGAGAATAAACAAAAGCAAAAGAGATAATGTGGAGAGGGAATGCCTCAAGAACAAAGGTTCTATGGGTCTATCACTTGACAAGAAGCATAAAAGTTGACAGGAAACTGAAATCTACTGGCATCAAGTGTCTCTTACTAGCTCAGAAGGGGGTGTTCTTTCATAACAATGAGGTAACTTTTGACTATATGTTATTGATTCAATGCCCACATCAGCATGGGATTGACTTGTAGATGAAGCTCCCTAAATAGTATTGCTATCATGACAGTTCTGGAGAGGATCAACTAAGATCGAAAACTCTACTTCCTGACATAAAGGAGGAGTTGAAGACCTGATTGATAAAGGCTCTGAAAGAGGATTCCAATTTTCAAATCAACCATCAAACAGTAATAAATTTGGAGATGTTGTTTCCTTGGTTGTTCTCTGCTCAGAGATGGCCCACTCTCTCTTGAGAGTGCTTTCTGCTTGAGCCTTCTCTGCTTTTACTTTACTTTCACCTTTCTTTCATTTAGAATAAAATATTTCATTTATAATAAAATTCTCTTGCATGATTTCTGGTGTCTGACTTTAAATTTTCTTTTGTCAGAACACAAGAACTGAGGTTTGGGGGTTCAGCTCCCTGCTTTCCTGTGACAATTGGAATGTAAGTTCTCTTTTTAAGGTTTTGCAATCTAAATGCTTACTATGGGAATTTTCTCACCTTTCTAAATCATTTCTATAAGAATGTTTAATTCTTTTGCTAGTCAAAAAATGTTAGGAGTGCTCCTGACAATCTTAAAATGGGCCCATAAATATAAACACCTGACCATACAGTTCAATTTAGCAAAATAAATGCAAATGTGTTTTTTCTATAATAAATATATGTTAAAATTTATTTTCAATGATTTTTGGCTTAAAAGTACCTATTAGCAAATACTGGTGGTGGACATGTTCACACAGCAAAGAGACCCCTTTGCTGAGATAAGAGATTTTATTAGGAAAGGCAGCAAAATGGCTCCTTTCAGGACCAGAGAACAGCACTGCACGGTCATGAGTGAGCAAATTTGTGACTCTTTGGTGGGAACAAGGCTTGGGTGGGATATTTGAAAAAATACAACTGTTAGATGTGGGGTTGACATTCCTGTGATTGCATCAGACCTCCATCTGCTACTGCTGAGACTCACATGTGATGTGGTGGACATGTCATGTAATGTTTGCCAAGGGGTGGTTACACAATGAAAAGTTTTAAGCAAATGGTGTTTATTTGTTTTATATGGGGATAGGGATGATGGTCCATCTTCAGGAACTACTTTCTGTTAGTTAGGTGTAGCGATCTGGAAGAGGGGGAACTAAGTAATTGTCTTGAGATATAGGTCTTCAGGATGGGTTTTTAAGGGCCGATAGCTGGACAGGAACATGTGATTAATCATTTGTTAGGTGACAATGAATATTTGTCTGCTCAAAAATTTTTGGAGAAGCTGAAAAATTCAAGGCAAGATTAAAACAAGGAGGCAAAGAGCAGCCAGGGGCCCCAGGAGAGGAAGGAGCCAAGTAGCTATTAGTCCCTGGATCCATTCTGAGAGAGTAGGCCGTCAACATCTGCTTTTTAGGTCTTCACTTAATTAATTATCAAGGGTTTGAACATTTTCCTCTACTAGACAAGATTTGTTAATGTAATAGCAGCAATCATCCCTGAGAAAGAGACAGATTCCGCCCTTCTCAGCAATAAGAAAATCCAAAGCTTGTCTATTTTGGAGAGTTACCTTTCCCACAAACCTAGAACATGGGCACATGTCGTTGTCCCCTCGACCGGCGAGGCAGCAATAACGACGTGTACACACTTGTTGCTTGTGGAGATCTCTCATTCTTTATTCAGGAAGTTACACTGCTTATATAGTAAAAGTGAACCAATCCGTAGGCTGTTGCTATGAGGAAGAAAACTCTGCTGTTGGCTCCTATTGGTTGTCCCTAGGTGGTCAGATGTTGCAAGCAGAAGAACCAGAAACAACAAGAGGTCAGCTGACTTGGTTGGGCCAGCTGCCAGCCGCCATCTTAAAGCTGCCTGTATGGCGTGGGCCCTGGGTGCTGCCCCCGACATATCCCCCTTTTTGTTTTAGATGAGACCGTGCCTGCCTTAGGTTGCCAGGATAGAGCTACATTCTTACCCATCATTGGGTGTTGAAGTACAACATCTTCAACCCCTGTCTTAGGTTGATATGTGCTCTTTCTGGTCTGACCCGTCTTTGACTACCGGTCTAGCATGTTTAGCCATACTTCAGGGGAGTGGCCATCATCGATGGCTAGCAAAGCTTGGTGTAGAATTGCTGTCTGTTTAGGCTGGTCACCTCGTAGCTTGCACATCCACCACACACCAATACCAGATATGAGATACAGGGAACCATCAAAAACCAGGAAGCCAAACCAATTTCTTCCCAAGCAACAACAAATTGGAAATCTTACCACCAGTAATCATAGAAACAGAGGATATATCCATACAAGCAATAATAAAACAAAAGTTATGAGACAAGTTTTTCATCAAGTTAATTTAACAGCATTATGTCCGTTTGTAATTGTTCATTAATTTGTTGTTGAGTACTTAGGGCAGTAGCAGTTTGTTCAGTCAATTTATTTACCACTGTCCCTGTGGCCACTGAATGGTACATAGCCAGTCCCTCGGCAGCAGCAGCTGCAGTTGCAGCCACAATGGCTGTCACAATAGCCGCTGTAAATCCGAAGTCCCTTTAGGTTTGATAGAGTTGAATGTTTTGAGCAGTCACCTTTACTTTCACTGGAACAGGAATTGTTGCGGGAACCAGAGGAGGGAGGAGTCAGGAAATCCCTTTTAGCAGGAACAACGTTTAGTAGGATTCTGTGTCATTTTGATGTCCCATCAGAAGCGGAAAGCTGACGCATAAGTAGTTTTGGAATCTTTTGGGGACCATCATTTTTTTTTGTGGAAAAACATAAATACTACCTCGACCCCAGATTAAGACGGGGTCGGGTCCATGTCATTGGCGTTTGGCTGCAAGTATTATTGTTAATATCCAAAATTTAAAAGAACACATTTAATAAACCCAAATGTATGTTACCTTATAGGACTCATAAAAACACATTTAATAAACCCAAATATCATCTTATAAAAATAAATCAAGATTACTCAAATTTATTTAGCAGGTAATGTTTTAACATTTTGACTTTGTAAATTTATCAGATGTCCTTTTTAACAAACACATTTATAAAATTAATTTTATTTATGTTAAATCTATATTACTCTTTTGTTGTTAACTTAGGTTATTTATGAAACCTTAGGATATTAGACAAATATAAATCATCTTCTTTCCATTGAAGAAAAATCCTAGAAGAAAATAATGTTACACTCTAAACATTTATAGAAATTAACATTTTATTGCTTGACCACCTAGAGAAAACATGTGAGTTAGTATTGTTAAACACATCTTTACT
>PVKS010048885.1:0-12215 GCA_004027875.1 Aplodontia rufa | reverse complement strand
AAACCCCTGAGCCACTGCTGCAGCCCCAAACTGCTTTTTCAAAAGTGATCAAAGAACAGCAGAGAAATGATGAGAAATATCTGACTGGCCATCAGATTGCTTTTTCACTAAAAGAAACTCAAAATTTTTCTTTTCTTTTTTTACTGAAATTTCAGTAGACAGCAATACAGAACGTTTCTGTCAAACAGACTAGTTTCCATTTAGTCAGTCAACTGTGTATAACTGTCTCAACTGGGACAGATACATTTACATAACTGGCTGTGCCTGAGCCTTCTTAGCGAGCAGCTTTAGATCTGCAATACACTTGGCAATCGTCTCCTTTTCCTGTAATAAAGAAAGAGAAATCTAGTTAGACTTTTCTAAAACATGGAAGAGTATAAATACTATTTTCTAAAAGACACTGCGCCTCAAGACCAGAACTTCAAGATGATACTGGTGTAAAATGGCAAGGCCACTAGAAAAATTTAGAAGTAAAATTAATTGTTCAAAAATTAATTATGCAATTTATTTTAAAAGCAAATCCAGGCTGTGAATTAAAATTCCTGGGCTCAGAACTTCGGAGTGAAATCTATAAAGAAATTGAGGACAGTTACTCCTATGGTAATCTGCTTTTGACGTCGGATTATACAGATAATTGATCTACAAAAAAACACCAATCCAACAAGCACCAGTAACAAAAAATTATAAGAATGAAAATAAATCTTAGATTTTTGTTTTTTATGTAAAAACAATTTATATAAAAACAGTCCCCCAAATTTTGATACACTTTGTTTGTTTTAGTACTGGGGATTAAACATGGTACATTTTACCTTTCCACTGGGCTACATTCTCAGTGCTTTTTTTTTTTTTTAAAGAGAGGGACAGTGACAGAGAAAGAGAATAAATTTTATTTGGTTTTTCATGTGGCCCTTGTTGCTCTGACGCTTTTGTTGTTTATGTGGTGCTGGAACTTGCATCCTTGCGTGTGCCAGGCAAGTGCCATAATCGCTGAGCCACTGCTCCAACCCCTTTATTTTCATTTTGAAACAGGGCTCAGTAGGTTGCACAGGGTCTTCGTAAGTTGCTCAGCCTGGCTTTGAACTTGTGATCCTCCTGCTTCAGCTTCCGAAGTTGCTGGGATTACAGTAGTGTGACCTGTGCCAGGTGACAGGCTTTGTTCTTTAAATTCTATATACGTTATGCAGAAATGCCTGGTCAATATTCAAAGCTATGTATCTGGGAAAGAGGAAATAAAGTCCTACTTTTAAGTAAATAAAAAACATAAATGGGGCTGGGAAGGTGGCTAAGCAGTAGGGGGTTTGTCTGACGTGTACAAGGACCTGGGTTTGATTCCCAGCATCACACATGCAACTAAGTATTGGAAAAACAAAAAGCAGATTAAAAAAATAAAATTAACTCTCGCTTTCTCTCCCTCTGTCTTTAAAAATAAATAAAAAACAAATAATAAAACAAAACAAAAAAAAAACATAAAAAGAAAAAAATAAATCTGGCTTAAGCCAATACAGAAAACATTTCTGTTCAAAACAGAACAGAAAAAGAAGCTTTAGCTAGAAAACAAGAAATGGAATGGAGATCATGGTATTAGGAAATGGAAGAGGCTTATGTTACGTTTTGCAGAGAAATGAAATACATTGGTTAATTCTACCTAAATGACAGAACATGAACACAGGCATGCCACCATCAGTCTTCTCAATGACAGTGATAACCACACTTTGAGGTAAGGGGAAAGCCCTCGCAGACGGCATTTGTGCACTATCTTCTAGACTATGACCATCCAAAAATATAAACTAGGGTCTTCTTGCTGTTTCTAGGCTAATGACTCCTTTTCAGCTATTCCTACCTTTACAAAGCATTAGCAGAAGCTTGCCAGAGACAACACAGTAACTCCAGAACCTACAAAACATCCTGTACCTGCTGTGCGGAGATGCTCTGTACCACATGCTTCTCCACCCAGTTTATCATGTGCTCTTGTTCCTTCCGATGCATCATATTCTGCACAGAGATATGATAATCCAGTCGATTCTTTACCTCCTTATATACCCTATGTAGCCGTTCCCGGTAAGTAACCTCCAAGGCCATGGCAATGTTATTCTGGAGAAAAATTAAGCATGATAATGTTTGCACGTTTGAAGTAAAACTGCTCTGAAGATACTACCAGTTAGAATTTCTCACGCCCCTCTTGTTATTTTAGTTAAAATTCTTTTAATATGAATAGGTAACACACATAGTAAAAAAATTATAACACCAAGTGGTAAAAATATATTTGTAAGTATAGGCAGTTAAGAAAAGCCTTCCCAAACTCTCCCACAGGCTATTATTTCCCTGTATTTCTTGAATATTTAATAAACAAAATACTGGTATATGAATAATACTTCACTTCTATTAATTATGATATGCAAGTTCACTTGAATTTTAAGTTACACAGGATTTTACTATATTGGTGTTCTATTAACTCATGTAACCAATTAACAGATTAGGTCTCTTTCAATTTTTTTCTACTATAGATGATGCTGTCTAGATTGTACATGTGTCTTTGGACTTATGTGCAAATACGTGATCAAATAATAGCTAACATATTTTGAATACATACCATGTTCTAAACACTCGTGTCTGTCAATTCAATTAACACATAATCTTATAACCACCTGTGGGACAGTTATTATCATATCTATTTTACAGAAAGGAAACTGAGACAAAAGTTAAGGAGCTTATCCAAGGTTAAAGAATTAATAAATTGTGAAGCCAAGCTCTGAATGTAGGCAGCCAGACTACAAAGTCCATTCTCTTAAGGATCTCTACATGGCTAACCCTTAGGCACCTCAAAGCAATGCATACAAAACTGAAGGCTTTTCACAAGGCAGAGGGATCCTTTAAAATAGGAGATCATATCATTCCTTTCATTGAAAGCTGCCAATGACTTTCCTTCTTGTGCAGCATACAAGTCCAGGTCCTTACAGAAGCCTATAAGACTACATATTTTAGTCCCTGGCTACTGGTTTCTTGCTTCCTTTTATTCTCCCTATTATTCACTGTACATTAGCTATAGGCGCCTCCTGACCATTCCCTGGATTATAACAAGCAAACTTTCAAGTTTAGAGCCAATGCATCCATTTTTTCTTTCTGCCTGGAACAGTTTCCTCAGAAATTCAGAGCTCGTATCACCATGTCTTTCTGCTCAAATACTACATCAGAGGCTTTTCCTGACCACATTACAAAATAAACTCCCTCATCCTGTAACCTCTTTTGCTTTAACATTAGTTTAATAACACTAGTTTACTGTTCTTTTTATCATTTTACTACCCATCAACATTTACATCTACTGAATTATATTTCTGTTCTCCAACAAATGGCTAAAAAGTAGAGAAATTTTGTTTCTTTCTCTAATGTTTTCTGTACCCTGCCTTAACCATAGTATCCACATAGGAAGAACTCAATAAACATCTATTAAATGACTATCATTTAACTTATAAAAAAGCTACAAGTTCTGATTTGACTTTTAGAAGAGGCATAATCAACTTATTCATGAGTGTGTATGCTGAAATGTAGTAGTATACATGAGATAAGAAGCATTCTCTAACTTTAAACTCAATCTGCATAGAAAGCGGATTTAATGTTTTCTATTTTTAAACATTCATATGCTTTAGAAATCTTGTTTAAAAGAATAGAGATTCTTAGGCCCTAACAGAAATTTTGATTTCACGGGTCTTAGAACTGGCCTGAAGACCTACAACAACTTTGATACACAGGGAACTGAGATGACACCAAAAAGTAACTGGCTTATATCCTTAATATTTCAGATACTTAATTTATCTTATCTTATCACTGCATTTGCCATTTCAAAGACACTTCGATAATACAAAATCACATTGAAAGAGCATCTTTTAAATATTAGGCATAAAATACTGGGGTTAAAGAAAACCATAAAATACTTGAACATGTTCCTAAATTTGGAAATTAAATATTTTAGAATCTAAATACGCTATGAATATGGTTTTAAAAAGCTCTTCCGCTATCTGAATTTCCTTTGTGAATTTGAATGTAAGATATCAGATTTTCTAAAAGCAAATATGTAAGTGTGTATGAAATACTTGGCCTTTCTTAGCTTAGTGCATGCCATTTTTTTAACTAGCTATAACTTACTAAGTATTTTTCTTTTGTGTGGACACAAACTGTGTTCTAATTTTACAATAACCCTAAATTATTTTTCTACTTGAGAATCCTTAAAAGTCTAAATAGCTGTAATTGCCAACCCCTACTCCAAATTTTCTAAATAATATGCTCAATATCTTCAATTATTTCTCCTAAGAGATTGTGATTTTTCCTTCGTTTGCAGTACTGGGGATTGAATTCATGGCCTTGGGCATGTTAGGCAAGTTTTCTACCACTGAGCAACATCCCAAGCATTTGTTTGTTTTTTTCATGCATACAAATGAATAATTTTATTCTCCTTAGAAAGAAATGAAACCTACCCTCTGGACATCAAAAAGATAGTGGCGCTTCTGAACCAGCGCCTGCTGTGACTTCTCCAATTCAATAGCATCCTGGATTTGTTTGATGGAAGCCTGTTTCACTTCTTCCAGTTGGGCAATTTTTTGCTATAATTATCATAACAACAGAGATCAGAGAAAGCACCAAGGGTAATACAAGCACATTCATTTTTATAAGAGCTACATAATATCTTGTTGAATGAATAAAACTATGGAAAAGCCAAAGAGTTTGGTAGATAAAAAAACATTATCTCAAATTAACAACTAACATTAACACTTATAAATATCACTAGATGGCCCTGATGTTCTAAACTGGGAAATAAAGTTTATGATTCTTACCTCATTGATTTTATCAATAAATTCTCCAAAGGAGGCACCATATTTTTTAATTGCATAGACAAGTAACCCTACTATTGATATGGTAGAGAAGGTCTCTGGGGTAATCACATATATTTCTTTGGATAGAAAATACAACATAAGCCCAGTTCCAAGCACGTAGGGTCCTAAAAGAAGAAAAAGTTATTTTTAGTAAGATATGCTATTACTAAAGTGGGGTAAATATAAAGATACTTCTGAATTTGATAATTTGAAGGCTAAGTTTAGTAATGATGTAAAATAATCATATTCAAAGACAAAACACCAGACTGAGAAGCAATGTGGCCAAACTGAAAGAACTAAGATCTGGACTCGAGGAAAGATGTATCCTGATTCTATAACTTATCAGAAACAGTAATGGAAGTAATCTGAAGTTAGTTTCATCAAGTGGGAATAGTACCTTCTTCACAGGGTTGATGAATTTGAGAAATAAGGTACATGAAGTAGTTAGCAAAAACTTAACAAACAGGAATTATTTCTACAAAGATGTCAAGTTACTTTCTGAAGTAATCTGTCCAGTAAATTATGTTATTTATTGAATGGGAGCACTGAACAGGACAAAGGTTATCCATTTCTTGCCAATATTTTACTGAATTGCAACCTGACAAAGGAAACAAGTAAGAAATGATAATAAAATAACATGTACATAAAAGAAAAAGTCAGAATTCTGAACTGCTCAACTTCTACAGCATCTAATAATTATGCTTCAAATATAGTTTTTTTTTTTTGTTGTTGTTTTTTTAAACCAGGTCATTAGTTGTGAAAGGACACAAACCATGTTCAGGACACAAACATTTCTTTAGGATTTGATTCTGTGCCTCATAAGATGTCAGAAGGGCAGCAGTTTACAGTGCTTCTGAGTGGCACTAATAATAAATAATGCTAGCATACATTGTGAGAGTGAAAGGATTACAGTTTCAAATGTTTTCCCATGATTTCCCAAAGTTTCCCATACAAAGTTAAAAAAAAATAAAGGTCTTTACTATATAAATTTTAACTATGAATTTGCAAGAAAGACCTATCATATATAACATTTTAATCATCTATAGATGATCATTTTATAATTTAAGTTAACATTAGGGTTTTTTAAAAAAAAATTCTTTGGTTTCTAATCCTCTAGTCACAACAGTATTTAGGTACAGAAATGCAGCATGTATAACAGAAAGAACCCTAAACTTAGGCATAGCAAGAAAGGCACTATAGAAAGAATGCTGTTCAAGTCCAAATCCATCACTTAGCAAGATAACACAACCTCAGCAATCATTTCTCTAGTTCTTCTAGGTAATAAATGTCTTCACAGAAATCTTGTAAGGATTTAATAATGTTAAATGAAATCATATTCACCATAAAAATATAGAGTTTTGAAAGTTTGTCTTTTAATAAGAACTGATAAGGATGGTCCAATTTGTTTTTATATGTACACAAAATTTGGTAAGTCTTTTGTTTTATTTGGCTACATTTTTATCCATAGTATGTTACAGTTACTCATTTCTTAGTTATTGTTTCCTATAATAGAAAGTATGTTTTATAACAGCAGGCACTCAAAAAATTTGGTGTACCATAACAAATGGAAATCATTATATAAATTTCAGTTAAAATCCAAATAAATTCATTCCAAAGACAAATTAGAGGAACTAAATGTCATATTGAATCACAATTTCCCTTTCAAAAATAACTGACCAGATTTTAGTGCCACCATCAAAATACACTATTAATACTGGGCAAATGCTCACCTGTTACACCAGTTTTAGGATAAAGAAACTGAAAGAATTCCTCAGGGATCAGTCCAAGACGAACTTTTCCTCCATATTCGGGAAGAGGTGGTAGAGGAGCAAGACGTGGCTGCCCTGTGTGAAAGATCCTTGTTGCCTGCAATACCCTATGGGAAGTAATTGTACATATTTAAAACCTCCTATTCCAAGAAAATGCAATATATGAAGAATCAACAGAAACAATGAATGGGGATGAAGACTGAGGCAATTTCCCACTGTCATAATGCAAAGATAACAGACTAGGAAGATCAGGTATGACAAGGACAATGACTTAATCACACTCAAAGCCATTTGTAAACTTGTACCCTACACTGGAATCCCTTCTGCAAGTCTTCTAGCTCACCTGTCTAGCACTTAGTATGTCTTATTATTAGCAGTGAAATATATAAGAACATGTACTCTGCAGCCAGGCTCTGTGGGTTAAAATCTTAGACCTGACTCTTCATTTTTAGCAAGGAACTTAAGCTTTTGTAATCTCAGATTTCTCTTATTTAAAATGGGAAAAAAGCATATTACCTTATGGAGTTGTCATGAGGATTGAGTTAATATATATTAATGTCCTTAGACTGATGCCTGGCATATGGTAATATTCTATGTAAGTAGATATCTATCCTATGTCTGCTGTGTCTAAGTTTCTTGATGGCAAGAACTCTGACCTTTTTGACTATTCCTTTTGTTGGGCTGCTAGTCACTATGTGAAACGTGATTTTTCAGTGTTGGGTAGCTCTAATTATGTTCATCTTTGAATTCAGTTGCTTATTACACACCTTCTTGGAACCTCAATCCATTGGTTTGAATTTTTCTCGTCTATGTAAGAAACACTCATGCATCTGGGTTATATATCTCAGTTCCCTCACAATCCTGACTGCTTACCACAAAAAAGCAATCTAGTTTTGTTTTTTAAAAAGTGAGGTGTACAGAACTGAACATATTATTTTAAATATAGCCTGACTAATTTACTTATTCTATAAATATTTGTTAGAGTCTGACTTTCATTCTATTCCATCAGCTGCCCTAGAGTGACCTTGTGACAATTATTGGGGTCTGACCTTCACCTCCATTTCATCAGCCACCCTAGTGTGATCTTATGACTATTTGCATAAGCTCCCTCTGAAAGGGCTGCTAGCTAGGTCGTACTTTGTTAAAGATTAGGGTGGGTTAAAATGTCTTAACGACAGGTTACTCCCTAGTTTTTGTCTGTACCCTACGTTTTTGTCAGTACTGAAATCTACATAACACCTGGCAACTCCCTTAGAAGGATTATTGATTCCTTTGCTGTCTCCCCTCCTCCTCTATAAAAACCCGTAGGCCTTAAGAATAAACGGATTCTGAGCTGCCATCAGCTGCGCGTGGTTGTCTCGTTTCCCTGGCCGGGAGGGAAGGGGTCCCCGGACGAGGGGGGACCCGGGTTCCAGCCGTCGGCACTCACCCTCCTCCTGATCGGCTCCCGGGGGGCAACCCAGCTCCCCACAATATTTTTTGAGACCTTGCTATTGCCTGCACCGGGTCTGAACCATTATACTGTTATCAATAGATTGGTATATTAAAGCAGTTTAAGAGTACATTTTTAGCAGTTATAGCATGTCTCATTAAGCTTCTGATAAAAAATTTTTTTGTCATTCACATCTGCTGTCTCCTTTAAGTTCTCAGTATGATTTTGTGCCTCTTCCCATCTCCTACCTTACTGTCTATCTACCTCTGTTCCCCTGCACTATAAGAATCCCTGTGGCCTTTATACACTAGATACCAAGAGCACCCACCTATATCCTACCCAGCATTGGCAACAAAAATGTCTCCAAATATCACCAAGTGTCCCCTGGAGGGCAAAGCTGCCCCAGATTGAAAACCATTAATCTAGATCATAGCATTGGAGAACTTGCGTTAGGTTGACACAAACCCTCTTCCCAACTGGCTTAATTGAAGCCTTCATCATCTCTTTCTTAAACTATTATAACAGTCCAAAATCTGATCTGCTTCTTGTCAAATATCTCTTAAATCTAACCCTTTAACATTACCAACCAATGTTTCTAAAATGCAAATTTGACTTGAAAACTCTTGATAGGCTTTCCTAAACCTACAAAAAACAAACTACTTACTATAGCATACCTGACTCAATACCTGTCTCATCTTCCGCCATTTTCCTACCTTCATCCATATGGAACTACTTATATCTCTCAAAAACAAACACTTGCTTTATGCTGTTCCTTCTGCCTGGTGTGCCTTCTGTTTAAAGTCCAACCAATCTTCAGAACATTACATTCCCAACCATCAGCTAACATTCACTCAATTAATAAACAAAGTATTAACTGACTTTCTACTTATGTCAGGCACTAGGAACACAGCAATGAACAGTCCTAGCTTTCAACATTCTTGTGGGAATGTGAGAAGAGTGTGTATGTCCACATAAAATTTCCATCAACTATAAGTGCTATGAAGAAAAATGGAAAATGGAAGGTAAGGAGACAGGGAGCAAGAGAATGTAAAGACTTTTTAGTAGAAGGTCAGATGACATTTGAGCCAGTGACCTGAAAAAAGAGTTCCAAGTGCAAAGACCCTAAGGCAAGCATGAGCTTGGTAGTTTTCAGAACAGCAAGGCCTATATAACTGGAAAATGAGTTAAAAAAAAAAAATTAAAGGAGATGGAATTAAGAGATAGGATGGTACTGATCCATGCTGGATTTTCTGGGTTATGCCAAGTTTGCATTTTATTTCAAGTGCAATAGCTCTGAAGATTGTAGGTGGAGGACTGACATAATCCCTCTAGCTAATGTAAGAATGGGCTCTACCAGAACAAGAGAGAGACACAAAATCAGGGGTGGTGGTACATGCCTGTAATCCCAGGGACTTAGGAAGCTGAGATATCAGGCTAGGTGAAAATTATGGTGGTTCAAACTTCAGTAGTAGAGAATGTAGTCAGTATCAAAATATAATATGGACGAACAGTCTTGCTGATGAACTGGAGATGGAATGTTGAAAGAAAATGAAAGATGCTCTTTATATATTTTACGTATAGTTATTTAATCTTTTACCTATATCACATTTATTTTTAATATGTTGAGTTTTTTTTCTGACAAGTTGGAAGTGGTGAATTATTGTCTTACTTTATTGCATACACGAGACACAACTAAATCAAAGCCATGTTTTCAAGCCAGAGTAGTTATCAAATTTTGCAAGCTTTAGGATTAAGCCTGGGAGTTAAAAAAAGAAATCTCAAAGAAAATTCACATGTTTTTGGTGGTGCTGGGGATGGAATCCAGGGCCTCAGGTTTGCTAGGCAAGGGCCATCCCATTGAGCTGCACCCCCATTCCAAACTGACATGTTTGATGAAATAATAAAAAACAAATTTAAAAATCATATTTAAATAACTTTTTAATTTCTATGTGGTGCTGGGGATCAAACCCAGGGCCTCATGTATGCCAGGCAAGCACTTACCCCTGAGCTAACACCCCAGCCTTGACGAAATAATTTTAACAGTAAGAGCTGCTATTTACTAAGCACATATTATGTACCAGTGTTTCTAAAGGTTTCACAGGATCAAGTCTCCTAATTCTCATATTCCATAACCTACTACTATCTTTTATTTTGAAGGCGTGGAAAGTGGAATCTGACAAGTAGTAAGTGGTGAGCCAGATGTATCCTTTTCTACTTTAGGAGCCCTCACTCTAAACCACTATTCTATAGCCACTCATATGCCTAGATTCCCTGAGAGCTCCATGAAGACAGGCCTTGTACTTTATTATATTCTTGGTTATGAGAGTGGCAAGGTAAATATTTACTCAATCGATGACTTCTGTTTCATCAGTAAAAAGTAGGAATTTGGGAGCCATTGAAGACAACATACTTCACTGTCTTACTCAACTTCACTGTCATGGTAGTTACCTACTAACTCAGATTCAGGCTGTGGCAGCTATGTGTAGCTGAAGGTCACAGAGAGAGGGGCGGGGCGTAGAAGACATCAAAGCCAGTTTCTGGTCAAATACAACATTTATCCTCTTAAGTCTTCGTCATTAGGTCATACGATGACGTTCCTGACTGTTACCGGATTTAAGCGTCCCAAAATTAGGTAAAAATGTAACATTTGGCCTAAAGCCAAGAGGAGGAAACTGGGAAATGAAATGAGGTGGTAAACTCGGGCAAACGGGAGCACTGCCCGCCTCACACTTACCCTGGTCCTAGGAAGGCTGCATTCTTGAGACAGGGTGCTGCAGAAACACAAGGAGCAGGTAAGCAAAGTCAACGTGAAATATAGTTTGCCCTGTGCTCAATCTCCGCGGGGCCCGAACACTAAGGCCCTGCACCACTTTCCCTGCTTTCTCTTCCGAATGGCGCTGATCACCACCTATTCAGGCCCAAATGTTCCGCGCGTTTCCCTACCTTCTCCCTGCGCCCCCAAGACTCGCTTCTTTCCAATCACCCCGCTAGCACAGACCAGGACCTACACCTCTTACCTGCTGTGGCGGCGGCAGAAAGTACCACCCGGGACAACATGCTCAGCAATCGTCCAGGTAGCCGGCTCAGTGTCCCTGTGACCCCGACCAGAGATTGTCAGGGGCAGAAGAAAGATGGCCGCTCACAAGTCTCGCGAGAAGAGAACACCGCACCCTCCTCAGCTTTCGTAGGAGGAATTTTTTTATTATTATTCTCGCGAGAAGAGGCACAGAGCTCTGAGAACCTGTTACAGGAAGGCGGCAGACGGAAAGCGGGATGGAAGTACAGAAGCAATTCTCGCGAGAAGTAGAGTTGCTGTAGCCTACAGAGGGGCGGAGGCCCAGAGACGCACCACGTGGGGGTTGCTGCCCAAGCTGAATCGCGAGTGCATCCAGTTTGTGTTTAGGTGGATTTGGAACCGTGGAGATGCGAAAGGAAACCCCGCCCCCACTAGTGTCCCCGGCAGCCCGGGAGTGGAACCTTCCCCCTAATGCGCCCGCCTGCATGGAACGGCAGTTGGAGGCTGCGCGGTACCGGTCTGGTGAGCCGAGATCCCGGGCCTGGGAGCTCCCTCGCCCCGACCCGGGGCACCCCACCCCGGACTGCCCCTCACTACCCGCCCCGCCCCGCGTGCCATCCTGATCCCTGCCTCGCCTTGTCGAACTGTCCCAACTCCGCCCCACTTTCCCGAGCCCAGATCCAGTCGTGGCCCGCGTACTGTTCGGTGTGGTCACCATGGAGACGAGCCCATACATCCCTGTCACGCTGACAGTTTATACCCCCCATAGATGGGGCGCTTCTGCTCGGGGCTTCCAGCTTGAGTGGCCGCTGCTGGGCTGGCTCCCTCTGGCTTTTCAAGGACCCGTGTGCAGCCCCCAACGAAGGCTTCTGCTCTGCTGGAGTCCAAACGGAGGCCGGAGTGGCTGACCTCACGTGGGTGGGGGACAGAGGTATCCTTGTGGCTTCTGATTCAGGTGAGTCTTATTGCCTTCATCTTCCCCGCTATGCCCCGCCCAGATGGACCGTAGGCTTGGGATACGGGTCCTGCTGGGTTCAGTTTTTAATGCCCAGCACTCAAAGCTTGGAGGAGCTGAGTGTGTTATCCCAAATGCGAACTCTAGTGTAGGTGAAAAGTATGTTTTCCAAGTTCTA